>LUCH01000870.1:18878-65911 GCA_013368495.1 Paragonimus heterotremus | reverse complement strand
ATTTAAATCTAATCAAAGCGTAAATTTTGCGCTATTGGGTCTCCTAACTTATGCTTGGTTGGTTAGCTTAGGAAAACACTAGTGAGAAGCGCAGTTTCAGTGACCCAGAAAACTGAAGAACCTCAATCAAACCCATTAAAATTGTGCTCGTATATCACATTATTGATCGATGGAGGCACATCGGCATTTTTAAAGGCACGATGAGTCGCAAAATTAGTGTAAACGCAAATATTCCAGATTTCAGTAGTTTCAGAAACATTGGACGTGAAGACTGGTATACATAATTGACACATTGGCTAATCAAAGAAGCTCAGATTGTTTGCTTTAATTTCATTCTTTTGACTTAACGACGTATTGATAATACTTCATGCATTTTATGCACCTTAAAGTACGGGTCTATACAATTACAACAGCCTCGTACCAAGCTTAGAATCAGAAACGAGCTAAGCAATAGAAACAATCAATCGATCTCTATGTTTTCTCACTTTCTGGTGAACACGCTGAACAGATAGAATGAATTAACAGTTACAACACTCGTAGTTTAATCAAATCGCACACACTGTGTGCGTTGTGTGGGTTTTTCCAGTTCAGCTTGAATCTTTCGATCAAAATGAACTTTATGTTTCAGTTCTGCAATAGTTAGCAGGCTAACGTCAGTTTCATTTGACAGCAACTTCTATAGTTGATCATTGTCTGTGAAAAAAGAAGAAGGCTTTATATTGAGTCGAGTTTTGTTCAATATGAATTATGATGTTTCATAAGCTATTGAAGTTACTACAAAGAGCGCCCCAGAAATGTGACGATTTCTGAAACCCGTCCATCGATTACTTTGTGCACAAACATGAATGATGAACATGTCAACAAAATAATCAACCACAATGTCAGTAGAAAATCAGACCGAATTTAATTACGCAAATGTGAGCCGCAGTGTTTTTGGGCACGTTGTGAGACACTTCTACTTTCCTGTTTATTTAAAATGTGTTACACGTTTGCAAGACTTTTGTCTACCCAATTTTACGATTGTTGTGGAACTTATGGTTGTGGTTAGTTTCATTTAATGTGCCTTTCCGTGATTTTCCTAATGATAATTGCGCGTAAGTATACACTTATGCGACAGGATTTGCGACTCTGAAAAGTTCTGCTTCCTCTTCATTTGTGAGGTTATCTTGATTAGTGCCAGGAACGTCTGTCGGTTCCATCTGAGTTGTTGGATGTCTAGTTGAAAGTTATTAGGCTGTGTTTCTGCCATGACAGTTAGTATCCTTAATTGGACGTTAATTTTATCAGACAATCAAAATGTTGCGTGCAAAATGGGTCATTGCTTTGGCAATTCGTAAGTTGTGAACTGACGTACGTTATGCGGTGTTCATTGACGCTTATCTTTATCCGATCGAATGCTGATAATCCCGTTGATAACACTTTACTCGCAGAGTCAAACTGAATCAGCTAGTGTAAATGTGATAGTTGCTCCGAATCGGATTATTTACACCACCAGTTTCGTGTCAACCAAGTGATCTGTGCAACTCACTCTCTGCTTGGCCAACAGATCATTAAAACTCCTTGAAAGAAGTAGAAGGAAGAAACGGGTAAATTATCCCAAAGATTGGCTTGAATAATCCAAACCAACTTAAAGTAAATTCATATTGATGGGAGAGCTCAGTCGAATCTGGTATACGATTATGATTGGCCGTCAGTCGTAACTCTCTGCAGTTGGTAGGCTAGATTAACCGTGTGATTGAACAACTGAACGAACGCATACGAAGCATAAGGGCTCATGGTTGTGAAAACCCTGGGCAGGAAATAGAAATCCACGCAAAACATGTACAGAGGTGAGCAAGGCGTAAAAAGCAAACTATGGAATCTTTGATGGGTTATGTTTCCCATTGAAATGCCTGGTGGTCATTGAGAGACAGAAGGCGTACAAGTATACTGAATACATTCGTCACGGTTAATCAGCGCAAAATTAACTATTATCCAATGAGCTCTCATCAAATCACAACTCAATCAGATTGTAATGGTAGTAACGCTTCATACTCTGGATATACTTTTATAGTCAAAGAAACGGTGAATTATTGATAAATAACTTATTTATTTGTGGTAACTGCAATAAGCCCTACCTTGTTTTGTTGAACAGTGTGTAAGGGTTGTTCTCTTTGTCATTAGAAACTAATTTTCAACCCTGGTACAAGATAGAGGTCACTTCAGATTGAACACGCTGAGAGGAATATGTTAGTTCTCTCGCTGCCCCCATCTTGTGCAATCGACCGTGGGATTAAACCTTATATCAACGTTATTTACACCGAGATATTTTTGCTCATGTCCTCATGGTGCTCGTCAGGTTTGTAATACTTTTGTTATCAGGGCCCCTGGTCAACGAAATCACTTTAATGTCTGTCATATATCCATCAGTTGTCCTAGTTCGTGCAGCCTATTAACCGGTCTTTTTTATCACCCCTTTGAGTATACTTATAGTGAGGTCCCATAAGTCAATGTTGAATTGTAACTGCTTTTCTGTTAGAGTAGCTGACTATCAGAATATGATACGTGTGAGTAACATTCGTTTTGTAATATCACTAACACAATCGCTCTCACGGTAACCGTGAGTATCATACCTCAAGACTGATAAAATGCGGCCAAATACATTGTGAATCTATGGCTGTTCCTGTCAGCTTGAGTTATAAAGTCTTACCTTTTTTGATTTTCTAACTTGTTTAGCACTCGCTTCGTCGTTGTAACAAACGCGTTAACCTGCGTGTTATAACCATCGCAAGCGCAAACAAAAGTTAGTTAGACAGTCGACATTCAAGCAGTTGGATTATATTAATCCAAGTTCAATGTCCTATCGTTCCTTCATTCAATACTCGAAGCGTTTGAACAGGGTGCTTTTTCAAACGGTGAAAAACTTAAGATACAGAATGCAAGAAATCAATTCTCACTGAAATGTAACATTTATAATCCCGTTCGAAAGACAACCTTTGTTTCCACTCCAATTACTAATTGTATCTATCTCTGTCTTTTAACTCAGAAATCTGAAGATATCCTATGAATACTGAAACGATAGTACGCCAAACTGGCTCTAAAAATCGACGTTGTCCAAAGGATTGAGGACAAATCACTAACCTCACTTCAAAAGTTAACTTGATTCTGTTTATACCTGCAAACTAGGAATGAATGCATCCTGAACATAACATGCAAAATTGAAACATAGCAATTTTTTTCCCAAAAATGCATTAAAAATTATTCATCAGTAATGGAACTGTCACTACGTCGGACAACCGGGTTAACATGCCTGTGGTACGGAAAATACTCTACCGCGTGGCCACGTCACTCTCGATATAAACCTTCATCAGCCCCTAAGCTCAGATCGCATCATCAAGCCACGGAGTATTTGATGGACTCATCCGGGATTGTCCAGTAAATATTTACGCAATAAACAAACAACAACATGGAAAGAGTGAGTGTAATTGAGACAGCTTTCAACCATCGTAATGCCTGAAATAACATTAGTAAATAGGCACACGTGGAGTTAATATTCTTTTCTACTGTGTAATATAATGTTGTGTTTCCTCTTCTCCATAGGTAAATGTTCTAATATTCTGGCAGCTATGACGTGAATACCACTCAAATTTGGCCACAGTTTTCCATTTAGACTGAATTTGTGGTTAGTATGTTTAGAAGCGGAATACTGTACTTAGTTCATCTATCATTTAGACTCATGAGAAATTCATAGGTTTGCTAGACTGAAGTATGAAATCAGGTCAGTCTACTCGTGAGAAATTCTATGGACAATCAAGCTGTGAATCTCAGGTTTAACACAACTGAATATCGCACTCAAACAATCAGTCACATTGGACTACTTCAAATAATTGGTTCGTAGTAACTTTGCATTAAATAACTTGACTTCTTCGATGCAAACTACAGTTGGAGACCAATCGGAAGATGGCGATTCCATTGCATTTTGCTGAAGAATACATTTGCTAAGGCAGTTCAGTGGACATATCGATAAAATTTGCGAAAATTGCATTGAAATTTAATATGCCTCCGAATTCTACGCAGAATCTGTGATTAAGGTTCACCGTGCAATAGGCCAAATTAGTGTCAACAACGTGGTAAACAGGTGCATGCTTTCGGCAACTTTTCAACGGAAGCTGTCACTTCGTCTTCATTTACTTTCATTTCATGTGAACCTGGACAGTCATTTCAACTGTGT
The DNA here is from genome assembly GCA_013368495.1 of Paragonimus heterotremus. NCBI lineage: Eukaryota > Metazoa > Platyhelminthes > Trematoda > Plagiorchiida > Troglotrematidae > Paragonimus > Paragonimus heterotremus. The sequence continues at coordinate 61,701 of LUCH01000870.1, read as the reverse complement.
TGAACTATGGAGAGTTTTATTCACCTCTGGCGTACTACTGATCAGCTTCATCAAGAGATCGCCTCAACTCCAATAATTCACTCTATGTGGACCATCTACACTTAACATCCACCTATATGGAAACGTTGTACTCAAAATGTGTGATGAGTAGTCTAAACGACGTTTAGTCAACTCAGGTTTTAGTTTTTTTTCTCTAGAAATTTACTTCTGCTTAATTACGTGTTTAGTAAGAACCAGCAAGTTTATTGGAATTTTTAAGGCCCTACATATAAAAATACTTTTCAGATCCAATCATTATGCACTGAGCATCTATCGTTTTTTAAAACGCCGTCTTTTGAGTCTAGGTCTACTTGTGACAGATAATTATAAAAAAATGGATTATATTTTTTCATGAAAGCCTTTGTAATCAAGCAGTTCCACTGGATTATCTTGACGTTCAGGCGAGCGCACATAGATTTACGTTAAAACTGAGTGTTGATGTGCAATATAGGCTGACGAAGGAAGGTTTGCTATACTCACTGCTCGCCTTTGTTTACGAAAACAGTTTGTTCACTCAGGTCTCTCTTTGAATGGGTCAGAATAAAGCACAAACATTCCTTAAAACTTTAGCTTCAACTTGTACTCCTCCGGGAACCCAGTACAATGAAGTGCTAGGTCACTAACCACTTGATGCCATTGTACAAATAGACCAATTATTTAAAGTTTGGACATAAAGACAGGCTTCATTTTATTATGAACAAACGTACACTTCTATATAGGTTTGAATTCCACGTGAAGATGTTAAATTTGACTCACTTGCCTCCAGTCACCCGTTTGAACAACAAACCCCTAATGCATGAATTAAGTGTATTTCTAATAGTGGGGCGTTGAATGTCACATTCTTATAAGTCAGCGTAACAGTTAGATCTACGGACTGAAAACGGCCCTCCACGTGGGATGCTTCACAGTCGAAAGTCAATGAGACTCATTAATTTCTACAATGCGCATAATGCATAATTGGTTTGGCGATCGGTTTACCCGAAGGTTAGGCTGCACAGTGGTATTGCATTAATTTCTCATCATCAGCACGATCATCAAAAGTGGCAATACGTAAATAGTGCTTGCTTAAATCACACACGGTCATAATGAAACATTCAAGCTCAAGTCAAGAAAGAGAAAGAGACCAGATTACAAAAAAACATTTGTTCATACTCAAAACGTAAAGTAAGGTGCTTATGTCTTGCAAGCAAACAACCAAACTATAGGTGAACATAAGGCTACATCAGCAGGGCAGCTTCATAACTGTTGAGCTCCCTAGATCGTTGAGAAAACTTATCTCACAAACAGATCGGCTAAACATAGGCACTGAGACCGATTAGCTACCATCTCACCTAACTTCTCCAGCTTCCCGAACTGGATGGTGAACCCGATCTATATTGGCCAACCTCTGGGTGACTGACTTAATTTTTCGACTCCAGGTAACCAACTTTTTTACCTGGCTGTTCACACTCACCGGCAGAAGCATCAGCAGCATATATATTGTGTGGCAGATGTATACGTGATCTCCACGGTGTACTGCCTGAGCATCTTAGTCTTGATAAACCTGAAGACTGAACAATGGAACCCGCTTAACACTCACCACCATACACCGGTTGTCCAGCTTTTTCCTCAATTACTCGATGGTGTCCTCCAATGTCCGCGGTCAAAAGCAGACATCGATGACCAAGTACCTGAAGATAATGTGCATCAGCTGCCTTGGAAGTCAAGGTTTCACTGCCAAAGAGTAGTCAACCTTGCATGTTTGTCTCATGTACGTAATTCTTAAGCTCCAAAGCGATGTCCCTCTGTGACCAGGTGTTATTCGGTTAACGAATACTACCCTTGCTTTGAAGATACGAGCTTCGATTTCACTACCTACACCATCACCACCGCTGATGAAAACTGTTAATTATAGAAACCGTTCGACACTCTCCGAAACTCCAATAGCTAACATAAATCTACGTAGCCACAGCAACATTTTCAGATCGCTCTGCATTTTGAAACCGTGAAGTGCATTTCAAGGTATATAGCACAACGCACAATAGCTTATGGAAGTGTATGTATTGTTCGAAAGTGGGCAAAAGACAACAGCTTTTCTTCGATTTAATTGAGAGTAGTCAGTCTTCCGTCAAGGAGTAGGTCTACAGCCGTATGCTGTGAGGGCACAGACAGTCCCCCGTCATTTCGTCTATGATAAAATTAAGTAAGAATGAGAGAGTAGACAACACTGACTTAGGCCGCTCTTGATGACAAAGCTGTTAAAAGGTTCACCGTAAACCTTAGTCTGAGTTAATGTAAATTGGAAGAAAGCTCCGGCAGTATGTTCACAAACTTGGCTTGTACACCTCGACTTTTAAAAAGCTACAATTGTGTTGACTGAATTACTGAATCGAGTACACATTCACGGTGGAAAAACGGCGAGTGTTGTGCATAATGCAATGGCTCACCGCAGTTTCGGTGGAGGTTTTCAATTTACCGATCACATTATTAAAATAAAGGGTTGTGACGGCAGAACAGTAGAAGCAGGAGGTCAGACAACTTGGCTCTCAAAGTGTCCAGTCTAGTGCACTAACCTTCTGGACTTATTATAGATGACCTCGACGTCAGTTTTGCTGATGACCTTATTGAAAGATGGACACCCTGAACAAGCAGTACGGATGAACCTGAAAAGTCCGCTAATATTCCCTAAAACAACAAAGGCTTCCGTTTCATTGATTTTCTTCTTTTGCCAAATCTCGTCATTGGCTATCGGACCAAGTTTAAATTTCCTAACCATACCCCTACTGAACTTGGTATATAAACCGCCAGGAGGAATGCCCCGCATGGCATCTGAAAACTCTGGGGGTTTCTGCGACATCCGTTGTTTGTCTGACCCATAAACTACCATACCGCAAGTTTTGAGACAGTATACTCAGTAGCTGTAAAGAATGAATGAAATGGTTTGTTTTCTGTGAAAAATACGCTTCTTTACTTCACAAACTGTTGTACAAATTCATAACCTAGTGAACACACTCCATACTAGGAGCAAATCGCTTTACCGAACTATGTGCCCAAGTGGATGTTTAGGTAAGTGAAACCACGTTTGCATTCAGATGTGTTTGGTGTCCAGATGGCGCAATGTTAATCATCCATCTCCCTCCTGATAGCAAGATGGCTTCTGTAGGCTAACTCTTTGACTCAAATTCGTTAATTATACCGATGCTTGGACACCGCAATTTTCCACTCCGCATATCATGCCACTAAATCCAGCCACCAAACCAGTGAATCCCAGCTTTATAGTCTGCTCGTAACAGCCTTCGAGCGCTGCGTTTTGCACGTTAGTAGTTGTTTTGGAAACTCAAATCCATCGTGGATGCATACTTGTACAATGACATACAGCTAAACAAAACGACAATTTAAAAAATCGAATTTCGCTCTAATAGATACGATAAAGGAAGCATCCTCAAACAGAAATTTAAGAGTGAAGCCTCTAATGGCTGTATATTTCATTACCGGAAATCTCAACTACTATTTAAATTACCTACCTAATTTCGGGCGTTAATTCAACACATAGAAAATAGCGTTGTTTGTTGTACTCGAGTACTCCACCGGTTTGGGAAATTGATACCTTTGGAACAACAACCCTATCTCACAGAATGATAACCAGTCAACTTGGAAAACTTTAGTAACCTCAGCTGGAATAACTTTCATAACCACGCAGCTGCTCACTTCATCTAATGGCTATCAAATTATGCAGTTGGTGTGCATCTGTCATACAGTTGCCCACTAGGGTTTAATTAACTGGGACAGACAAACATTTACCACTCTGACTTACTGTAGGCCCGCTCAGACTCCTATCCAGGAGCGATGTTAGCATGACCACTATGTCTAAGACACGAGAAACGCGACCATATTCTATACTCATGATTTCATCCAGCGTAACAAAAATCTTCCGCTTTCACTAGCAAGTCTAATTAGAATCAGATTGGAAATAGTGCTTTATCTGTATACAAGGAAGTATGTTTCCAAAACATCCTGGAAACTAGTTTACAGTGAAATAGCCATCGAGTTAATTTGTAACCTTTTAAGGTTACCTTTTTACTTGGACTTTGTACGTAATCGATAGCAGACATGGCAAACGCACTCAATTTCGTTAGTTCATAATGTCAGTTTGGTGGTTGTCATTCAAAAGATTTTGCAACGGAGTTGCTGGACTGGAAAATTTAAATTAAGTGTTCTATCGGGTCCTTCTAGATATGCTCTCACGTAGTGTTGTTCACAGTTTTTATTCAATACATACATTCGAAACATTATTGTATCTCGATGATTGAAAAACAATTTATATTGAATTCTGTTTGCAGCCTGCTGGTTTGCTTCATTCCTAAAGTAAATAGCGTTACTGATGTAAAAAAAAATCAGGTTTCACTACGTCCAGGTCATTCATGTACGGGTTTGTGTTTATGCAGATTCCCCGAGAAAGTATAAACGTAGATATATATGTGTATATTGAGTGTCCTATCCACAGCTCTTCGGGGACAGTGCATTGGTTTGTCATGAAAATTAACATCCAACAAGACAAACAGATTGAATACCTTTCGGTAAAACCACGTATTTTTCCTCACCTTTAACTGAGTCTTTCTAAACGTCTGGTGAATTCCAACTGTTTGTCACAGTTTTTCCAACAGACAGTTAGATAAATCAGATTACACTAGCGCGAAAAACTTTCCAGGTCGGCCATCTTTGGGGAATTTGGGACTGCAATTATTTCAGGATTGTTTGTTGTGAGCATGTCCGATGGACTATCTATTCCACTCCAAACTGCTGAAGACAAACACCACGTTTATGTGCACCCACAAAGTTGGCTAGTTACTATCAACAACTTTGTTTGCATTTGATTTCGTGGACCTGATTATTTCAGAATGAACGCCGCTCATACTTGACCCTAGATCGTGCTTTCACATCAGCCTTCCGGCCGACCCACTCCGTTACGAAGCATTTGATTCGGTAGTCTGACAAATACGACGGTTGGAGTGCAAATTCTTTTTCGGGCAAGTATATGCAGTACTGCTGAGTTCTAATACGAGCGGAATTCGAGTCTGGTGCTTCCTTGCTCAAGGGACCGGCTCAAAGGCTTATCTGAATGTAAGAATTGTGAACGAATGTGAGCGACGTTCAATGTGAGGTTTCATTTCAGTCTGCTTTTTCTAGTTTTCTTGTCTTTTTGACATAAGTCCTTCCACAAATCATAATGCAAGGTGATCCCTTCAAAAGACGACATTGAGTTATTAATATAAGTCCGTGCTTGAAAGCTAAAAGCAGGCTTTATTAAGTTGTAAACCAGCAATTCATCTCAGCCGGTCCCTTTTCATTTCTTCTTCTCCCTCTTAACAATACTTTATCCACTATCTACGTTGGCAATGATAAAAAACGCCGGATGCTTACAATTAGCGTCAATTAACTGGATTTGAGCATACATCTAAATTACAGTGTTTTGCTCTCAACTCCATACACTTTTGTGTACACTGCGAACGCACTTATACAAAATCTAAAATCCATTACTATTCAGCAGAATCAAAAATATCGTCCAACATGTTAGTTATTTCTATGAGTTCACTATAGAGAAAAGTCCTTGTCGACGGGTCACCGATTGGGGTTAACAAGACAGTTATTGTATCTCCTCTGGCGATGATCAGACAATCAGAGCATTACTCACAAGCGAAGGTGGTTAAGTATTCGTAAATGGTGATTCAATCGCGCCTAATGTGAGGCCAGTAGCGCAGCGGTCAACACGGTTGTCTCATTAACAGCGTGGTCGGAGTTCTGGTCCCCGCAGTGGCAAGAATATGCACTAATGAGGAGCTCTAATGAGAGTGGAACACGAGTATAGTCCTTTCTTCGAGGGTGGTCGACGGGGAATTCTATGGGAACGCCACGGTTGTCATCAGTTGTGACTGATGTTCAAGTGAAGTGAAGCGAAAATCCTCTACTACTCATCGGTAACTACGACATTCATTCACCCACAGCTGACTAAACAATGAAACAGTTTAACAAGTTATAACAAGAGCCGACCTCAGCTATGGTGCTCGACAGCTACTACGGAGAGGTTGAGGATGTCCAACAAGTGGTACGAACATGAACTAGAGAGCAATATAGCGATGCTTTTGTCAAAACCGAGCTGAAGTGGTCTCTGTTGGACTGTGGTTGTTCGTAAAATTGGCCGCTGCAGAAAGGTTTCATTTTACCCTCATCAGCTGACGTAATATGGTTCAGTTTCTGTTTGAGGTTACACGACTAAAACCAATTTTGGTGTTTTTTGTCAAATTAGTTTTCATCCTGCTTGAAAAACTTGACCTATTGTCCCCGACAATTTTGACCACTATCGTCAGCAGGATATTGTATATTTCTGACCATTATTCGAGGTACGGGCATTCGTGTTATTTTGCGAAGACACAGGAATTTCATACTTTCACCCGGGCAATCAAATCTGTTTCGTCAGTTACTCCCGGGGTAGAATCAACCAGTAGTTGAAAGGTGTTATTCAACTGTGACCTGATGGTCCGTTAAACCCGTGCTTGTGGTGGTGAATGACAGTTTTTATACCTTCGGCAGACCAGAAGAAATTCCCTCAAAATACACATCATTTAGTGATAACCCAACAAACTGAAATCAATAAAATGCTTTGAAGTTGAAAATTATGGCTTGAACCACACTTTTATTCTGGCCAATTCAAAGAAAATGGAACACCTCTCTCCATCCTGAAAGATACGTCACTTTAACCGTCACGTTTTGACAAAACGTCTTCATATGTGGATTACTTTAAACATAAAAGAGACAACTTGGATCAATCAGTAAGCTTAACTCGAAGGATTTTATATGAAAAATGATGAAACCCTTGAAACCACTCCTCCCCTGAATGGTGTTAAACGACATAGGAAGTAATATCCAGGTGTCTTCTTACAATATAACAACCACTTTTAATAATGCAGTAACTGAACTCAATCAAATTGACTAGGAAATATCTGGAAGTATCAAAAGGCTTTCAAAACGATCGATGATGAGAAATATACTAAAAATTTTGCATTGATCTCTGGTTAGCTGATCCGGAATTTGTGCATTTACAGATTAAATCAATTAGGCTACTTAAAACATACGCTTCTGCCTTCATAGTGTTTGCTGTGTCGGCAAGCAGTTGGACTACACTAGCAGTACGGGATTAGCAAGGTTTATGAATTTCAGTGACAGTAGGAAGGCCTTTGCGAGTGTAACATCTTCGAACAGTAATTTCAGATTGTATGTTTCTCCAAATGAGTTCAACAATATATAATTTCTTATAGATAGCTAAGTAAACAATTGTCCTTTTTCGTTAGAAAAACCAAAGTGGCGTGCGATTAGTTAGGTAAAACTAGAGAGTAACGGGATAAAAATCGTACAGTAAAAAGGTTTCAAATCCACATTTGTCCCTCTGTAAACTGGAGTGATTTGAATTACTTCACAATAAGTAGAATGAAACGTTGAATCCCATCAGTCAGTGCACGATTACTACAAGGTCCGGACGAACGTTCTTAGCCAATGAGGTCACTTGAAATGTAATGCGCGAAATCTCAGCAGCTGGACAGAGATTTAGAAGTAAAGCGTGATCTCTGTCTCATTGGTGTTCTATGCCACACATGAGAAGCAACCTGTCGACAAACACCAATCCGCTATGTAGATAATGTGACGACCTACTGGTAGTTTTAACGAAGCCAAAAAAGCTCAAAATAGTGCGAACAACATTTTCGTCCAGTAGGCTTCATCTAGAAAAAGCTGTATGAGCGGCTTGCTCGGAGCACTTGAAACTCATTGGGAAACTTCCAGTTGTATTTAGTTTAAAATTAATGTATAATTAATCAGTAGTTTGGCAGATCCGTTAAGTTGGAAAAGACCTAATTTTGAAAATCCGAGTTTCTGTTGGATTCAAACAAACGACCGGAACGACATTCACAATTGCTGCAATCACTCTAACAACTGAGGGACAAGGCCATGCAGGGGGCTCAGGTTCATCTGGACGCAGACATTGGTCCTGCCCTCTGCCGCATATGGAATCCACCAAATGATTTACGAGATTTACTATCCCGGCAGGATTTCTGAGGCGGCTCACATCGGAATCCACCAACGCCACCGTTGAACATCGAAACTGTACTAACAAAGCGTATGTTATTAGATTTTTAATTTGAAAAACCCAATTGGGGAAAAATCCAGGCCTTTGACATATTCGGATCAGCAACAAGAACGGCATGTCAAAGCATAACAAGCGCCCTATTAGCAGTAAGACAAACTAAACTGCGTTCGTACATATGTGGAATTTAATAAGAATGTCAGCAACAGGTGCACGATATGGCGCCTGGTAGTCTGGATCTCTGATTAGGCGTTTACCGAAAGAAGTTTCTTGACATGTGTAGTTAAAAGGAACTAAATCATCACGGGCTTCCAAAGAAAAATCCCACGATAAAATTCCAGAAGAAGGAGGGGGAATTGTGCGAATTATTTCCCTATCGATTGTCAGGTTAAATAGAGTTCGGCTGCTTCAGTGTTAACTTATTTCACGTAGGAAACGAACAGTTTTAACGGAGCAGACGACCAATTTCAACGATAGACGTGTTTTGCTGATAGATAAACATTGGATTTATGGATACAGTCTTTCTTTCTTCTAGGCCTTTCAATACCCTCCGCAGCGTACTGTATAAGATCGTTTTCTGTTCGAGCGTTAAACAATGCTTGTGAACAATCTGTGAACAATTTGAGTTATCCGCAACCTTTCTATCAGCAAGTTTCTCAATATTTAAACGCCAGCTTACAAAACCCAGGTTTACATCTAACCTCTATCAGTTTAGTGAGAGTTGCAGTAGCAGCTTTATCGGCAAATAGAAGCTCAGTTGGTGAAACCTTCAGGAATATTTTGTAGTTTGTTAGTTGGTTCTGCTCAGTTTAAAAAAACTTCAGCTTTCCCAATGCACCCGTACAAATGGAACTCCCAAAAGACAGGAAGAGGACATCAACCAGAAAAACCAAAATGATTTTCACTGCTTAATCAACAATCATTCTTAGATTGGCGGGGGAGAAAACACGTGAGTAAATTGTCATGCAGCCTAAGGAACCGTTGCTAGTCAACACAGCATCTTGACTGCTTTTAGGTGAACACCGCACACGTTTGACCGCAGACCAATAGTACACTACAATGTAGAATAGTACCGTTTAACTAGGCGGAAGTTTTCATATTGGTTCAACTGAGGGAAAAACAATTACTTTTTATCGCACAGTTGTTAAAACTTGTCAGAATTGCGCATCTCCGTAGAAACTTGAAATGCAATTCTGGCTGGTTTGCATATTTGACGTGCAGTTTGACGACTACCCCAGTGACATCACAATGACCTTGGTCAAAACATCATTTTGACCTACAGATTCAATAAATTTCGAGCAGTGTTCAAGCAGCTTGATTACCGAAACAGGTGACACACCAACGGTCTTCTTAAATTTCAACAAATAACAACGTTTAATAGGAGGAAAAATAATTGTGTGAAGTTCACCAAGGTCACGCTGGAAATGCCACTTCAGTGTAATTCGACCAAATAATTCATGCCGTTTTTTGCAAACTATTTGGGACAATAGAAATTTTTCTCGATGCATTGATCGGAGTACAAGCCCGAAAACTGCGTACAGATTTAAAAATAACAAAAATTTCTACATTGTGTTTTAAATAAAGAAAACTATACATCCATATGGACTTGTGGTGACAGAGTTGTACCTTTCACCGTGGCAAATACAACTGAAACCAGTTATATTTAGCATTTTGAACTTTCACGTAACATTTAATTGCTTCGAACTTTGCATTAATAGCTGGTTTTCTATCTGCGTTTAAGACATTCAAGGATATGACTTGTTATCTTATCATTTCAGATTGATTGGCAAAATTAACCGTTTCATCTGGCTTTGTGGGTTATCGTTCGAATCAATATATCTAGAGTTCGATGCAAACAGGATAACTAAGTGAGAATAATAATCAATAATTTTGCGGAAACGCTTCATTGTGGCAATAAAAACTGGACTGTACAAACATAAGTGTAAATACTCCACCTCTAACCCGGCTATTGAATAAGGTTTGAAAAAATAGCATTCTCAGGACATCAAACAATTTGATTCAATCGAGTATGTATGACCCCTGTTCCTAGTATTTCGTCCTGCAACTTTTTACCATGGAGTTAGTATGGCTACTGAATGCAATGAATGCTCCAGTTGTTGTAGTCTACAGTCTATCGTCGCGATCAGCTGTAGTCGTGACCCGAGGGACTTTTGTATGAAAACTTTATATCCTACGTCAGTTTTCACCACGTCTTCTCTCGACTGATGCAAACGGGTGATCCATCAACGTGAACTAATAGGGCAACCGTCCTAGTCGTATGTGGCAACTAGCCAACTGGATAAAAAGCAGGATAGGCAGCGAAGTTCTCGTCATGTGTGTATTTTCTGTCAGTTAAATTTGACATCTTTTCTGTGTTTGAGAGTTGCGTTACAGTTACAGACCCAGAGTTAATAGAATAAATAACATAAGTTTCTAAAGACGTGATGCTTCAATCCACTCACTTCAATTTCAACATGGACGTCAGCCGTCGGATAAACCGGAATCAGGTATTCGAGGCTACACTTTGTTGACTAATTGTTGCATTGGTGCTTGCTGATTCACCTTCACTAGTCGGTGGTTAAGACTCAAGCTTTCAAATACAGATTGGTTACTTGGAGTTCCTGACTTTATGGGTCGAAAACCAGGTGCATCTTCTTCCAGTAAATGCAAGCGTAATCCAAGTTTAACTCAACCCTGTCTCACCATCGTCCGAGAAGAAGCTTGGTGTCCACATCTTTTCTACCAACGCTTACACAGAATTCACGTCCTGGACCAATTTCGGAAAATTAGTGTCCACAAGCAGTTCGAGACAAATACTACTCATTTGTATGCTGCCGCCAACGAGAAAGCCTTAGCAACGTGCATTACAAAAACACTCACCGGATAAAACGAGCTTCGCAGAACAAGGACAATTTACCCGCAGACGGTAGTGTGCGTTACAATATGTACCATGTGTTTACTCTTTGAATAATGTTCGTAGAAAACACGGGTCGTGTTGGTTCTGTTCACCATAATGGTTAGGAGACGAAAGATACGGGTTGTGAATAATTTGAAGCAACAGTACGTCTTTTACCAACAGATATTTTTAATATCTATGTGTGTGAGTTGACCTACCTCCCACCCCATCCGGCATGCATCAGTTCAGTGAAGATTCCAGTCGCATTTACATCGGCAGATAGACGAAAGGTTTTTGATGAATGACTGAACATCACTCGGAAACCGTGGATTGACTCTGCATACCGATTATAAAAACAGGAGGGGGGATTCGGTGTCAAAAATTGGAGACATTGGGTCAAAAAATGACCCGTTCTACTTATTTGCTGTGTTACTGCGTAGTCTAAACCAAAATGTTCGGGTTGTCAAGGAAGTTACGTTGGCCGAATAGACTGCCAGCATTTCCTGTACAAATAGCAAAATTCACGTCGTTTCTGCCGTGGTAGTAACCTTCTAGACATTTTCAGTCGTTGTCACGATGCAAGTTCGATGCATGCATTTTATTTTTAGCTGGGCTAAATAAGGCAGTGTAAATTGAATAGTTCTTCGTGATTTGGTTAGGATGACTGTGAACCCGAATGAACTGGTACATAAACCCATCTCAAATTATAAAAGAACGCCACTAAAGAAAGAGCTGTCCAGTGGTAGTTAGACCTTTCTGCTGGTGGGTAGCGAAATTAAACGAAGATCGTTACTTACAATAAAAGTGTGTTGAACCATGTCAACTGCATGAGCTCAAAGCATATTTACGCACTGTTGCTCGCACACATAAGGAAGGACAAGATTGAAGATGTCTGTACTCCAAAAGAGCATATCCCTTGTGATCTACCTATTTTTACCAAAAATGATCACGAGTTTATCAATCAAATCACTGAAGGGGACCAGTTACTACCAAGGGAAGATCAGTCAACTCCGACAGATGCGCACTTTTCAACGAACAGTACCTTGTAGGTCTAGTTTTTCATCGTGACGATGCTGTTGCTGATGTGAATTAACAGTTGGAATGAATTGCTCCTGATACATTCAACTCCATGTGTTGCTTACCTGGTCAGCGATCATATTCTAACAACATATTCTATCTTTCGTGTAATTTATAAGCTAACCTGAAAGTGCGACGGAGTCTGAGTTGGCAGAACAGACAGGTGTCAGTTCGACTGAAAGGCTCAGTCTATATCCTAGTGATTGCTGAGTGTTAACATTCAGCTTGAGACGACAGCAGAACAGTTTATCCCAATTTCGACGTCTACCATTGCAAAGCACTTCATTAGGAACATTTTGCTCCGTTCACTTAGCATCTGTTGAAATCGTCCAATACAATCCTATTCAACCAGAATCCCAACTCGTCCATCTTCTTCAAAGCGATTCCGATTTACAAGTCAAACGAACGCTTCTAACCCATGTTATGAATGTGTTCACTCGGAATATTCTTTTAAACTTCCCTAGATAAGAGTGCCTTACAGGTAACTGAATCTAACATTTATGTAACTATTGCGTGTTTTAGGTTTTCGGTTGACTCCACAAGAGTGTGAAGAATCCCACCAAGAGTACTGTCGGATCGCAACTCATCGATACAGTTCATAAAATCGTAGTTGATGAAGAACTTGAGATTCTGTACATAGCTTCCTCTCTCCATTCCTGCTATTCTCTGGTAAAACCGTTGTCAAAAGCAGTGGCGAACAAAATCGTGCTGCTGCAATCCGCAAAACAAATTCTTGCTGGCCCTTTACCGTCTATCGACAAACATCCACAACACATTTGAGTTTCATTCACCCGTAAAACCCAATAAAACGGTATAATAACGCTGTCGTTTGACTCATCTAAAAACGACACACAGTCTCACAAATCACCACCTGACTCGACTAACATTCAGTTTTTTCATTATTACTATCATTTCTTGTGGTATTATTCTGTTTTTATAGGCAAATGGATTTCAACGTTAATAATAGTGTGTCTTCAACTGTATCCACGAACGCCGTATATCTAAAAACGTACCTTTTCATACTTTGCATAGTATGTATATATACATATATATCAGTCTGAAAACTGTACTCTAAATAGCTCGTGACATCCTACGCCCTTACTTGCCGTAAAAATTGAGAACGAAGGTAAATGATGTACTCATTGATGAGTAGAGTCGCAAAGTTTATCATGTGTACCATCTGACAGCAACTGCTTCTTGATGCATAATCGAGTAAAATATAAAGATATGTTCGCCAGCTATACCGTTTCCTTAGTTACTGTGTCTCCATTTCTCACTGGCCAAAATTAATCGGCCATGTGTAACTGATCTGCAAACAAGCGGGTATCCAACAATAGTCCCAAAATATCTCAAAGAGGCTTTTGTAATCAATTTGTAATTAGCGACAGCCAAAGAGAGTGAATTGATCTTGTTGCCTATACACAAAAGAACGTTTAGTAACTAAAAGAAACCAGGTTTCATGCTTTCCTGCAGCCCTAATGACCACTTACGTGGTGGATACATTCGAACGGTTGCCATCCTTTTATTGCGAGACAGCTGTGAAGTATTTCGAAAAACTGACATCTGATGCTTGGCTGAAACTTTATTTTATGGCTTAGATTGCACCAGCTAAATAGTCTGGAACAAACCGTTGCACATATGCGACAAAAACTGTTATGATACAAATCACACAAGGTAGCGTTATGGACTTCGTCTCAAAATGTATTACGGAAAAGTGATGTGTAAAAAAAATGTGTGGCGCCGAGTGCTGTTCTTTTTTTTCTGTCAGGATTTAAAATGTGCTCTGATAACAGTTGATAATCGCTAATGTTAAAATTAAAACACCAGTAGTCAAGGTTACGGTTGTGAAAATCGCAGCAGCTCATCAGTCCAATATTTCAACATAACGCATAGAAACCCTAGCCTCCAACATAGCTGTTTCCGATCCACAGGGCACTATAGTTTTTGATATACCAGTCAGAAGTGTCTGGATTGTTCTTACCTGATTATTTCGACAAACTCTCATTCATGAAGAATTTTCACGGTTAAAGAACAAGGACTAAGTGCTGGGATTGTTCGTCTACTAGTTCACTATATATATATATATATGTAGTTGTTCACGCAGTACTGTTTGTATAGTATTTATAGTTCGATACATATCGACTGATCTTTCGTTCTGAGTAGGTTTCAGCAAGTCCATCATTTGTACTTTACCATACTAGTCTAAAGACAGTGTCATAACATTTCCAAAACTCTGACGATCTAAAATGTACGCCAGAATGAAATCGCTATATTTCTGGATTGTATTGTTCTGGTGAAGAGAGAATAAAATGCAACAACATCAGCAGTTCCACAAACACAACCCGTTACTTCAACCTCCACAATCACTGGTGATGGTTATTTTTGTTGTTCCTTGATTGGTATTTGTCTTCGTCTTCTCCGATCAATAATCACCATAAACTATAATGTCGGATATGATTTATACCACAGTACTCGTCGGTCGTGGACAGAACACCAGTATGCGCTTCCCCTGAGTGTTCTTATAACAAAAAACTGCGTGACCTACAGTAAGTTGTCTTACCAATTGTTTCCTTCGGACGAGCAAATAATCTGTAAACCGTTAACCTTTCGCAGTGTTTGTCACATAACAACAACCTTACATAGTGCAGGCAACAGTCCTTATTCATTTGTGCTGTTCTTGTGGGAGACTTATAACACCTTTGACTTGTTGCCCAGTCTACATACAGATGACTAAGCGGAAAAAAATAAACGGATGGAATTCGAAAGGGTGTTTCCTTACTTGTTAAGTATTGCAAAAAGAAACGAAATGGATAACGGGAGTGTATTGTCACGTAGAACACTATATTGGATGCAGTCACAAGAGGTCATGAGTCCCTTCCAGTGTGAAATTTGAGCGATCAGTTTCAAAATTGATCTGCATATTAGTTCGTTTATTCTGTCTTTCACTGTGATGTAATTCGAATTTTAGGCTAAGTACTTGCCTAAACTAACTTGATCCAGATAGCTAATTACAAAATATTGTTGAATTCCTAGATGATTCGTGATTCTCTATTTTCTATTCTCATGAATAGAGTGCTTCTCAGTCCTTACGGTACACTGTAAGACACATAATGAACAATGATAATTCACAGTGGATGCATGACTCACACTTCACATGTTGAGAGCAGATCACACCTTTCTAATTTGCTTTACTTTCCGTATATCAACAATTCCACAACAAATAAATTAATTTGCTGTTAATACTGTCCCTCAGGGATAGTCGAGCGACTTATCTAATCTATTGTGCTCACTTGACTAGATACCTAAATTTCTATCTTGAGGCTTGTTGCCCTTGGTGAACCAGGTCAGTTCGTGCGGACAGATTTGTTTCTCTGTGGGTGAAAACATTGCGAAACGAAAGAATAATTGATTTGAAGCAAAATATAGATTATCATTGAAACTATTTTTTAAGCCTATCAACTTTGAATTAAGGCATCCGAATTCAGTTCAAACCAAAACACTATTGGTTGTTAAAGATTTGTCTCAAGACACCTGAAATCTTCAGAAGCTTGAATGTCTTGAACTCTTCCGCCAGTAAACTGACTGTCAACGAGCTACAGTGTAATATCAGCCAGGTAACAAAAACTTCCTCCTCAGCTAAAACATAGCTTTCTATCTTCACCAATCCGTCTACTTCCATTAGGAGACCAGCGGATTTTCAAGTACTAATTTGTTTAATTTCTCGGATAGCAATCTGGTCTGACGGTCCAAAAAGACTGTATTGAAGTCTTACGCCAACCTCAACTCAAAGTATTCGCTCAGTATTCCACACAATGCAAAACTGCTGACAGTTGAAGTATGGCACGCATCAAATTTCTATTAAATTTCTACCAATATAGTGCGTCATCACATTGAAGCATTTGAAAAAAGTTGTTCTTTCTAGAGTATAAACTTTGGTGTGTCATGGATTTTGTTTTATTTGTCCGGCGTCGCTGACACTGAACTAAAAATGCTGTCGCTTATCTGGATCACTTTGTTCTTTCTTCGCACGATGGAAATTCAGTAACCATCCGCATCTGTTTCTTAGTCTATGGTGATGTGTTTGAGAGTATTGATTTGGAAGAGTTACTCCGAGTCCTTGACGCCTAAACCTTATAGTCATTTATCATTGATTCTAGTGTTTCACACGGTGGATTCCTGTTCTCTTTCCTATCTTATCGCATCCACATCGGTTCAGGATCACATATTTTCAATCACCTACTCAGATGGCAGGCTGCTGAGTATTACACACTTGAATCTATTTTCTTCTCGCGCCCAGCAGGACAAGTTGATCTGATTCCTACAGTTTGTTTCATAACGCATCCAGATGTATTGATATTTTGTTTTGTTTACAAAAATAAAAGTAATGTGAGGACTAGTCTTCTTTCGTTGCAGATAATGAGCTCCAAACTCGGCGTCTACCTTTTAAGCATTTGTAAATTATTTTGAGCGACCGCATGACTTCACAATGTTATTTTATTGAATATTTCATCAATGTCCTTTTTATATCCAGTTTTCCAATAGTTTTTCCTTCTTCTTTACGTGCCACTTAGTCAGTCAATTTATCAAGATGAGCGTATCACCCCTCTTAATGAATTTATTGTTCACTAGTTGTTCACTCTGGTTTCTTGTTCTCCAGCTGATACCCTCTTTAGATTTTATGTCACAGCTGCCTGAATCCATGTAAAGGTACAACGATGTGGGAGAGAGAGAAAGACTGAGTTATGATTGTCACTGTTCAGTAGTAACAACTAACAAAACATTTTTATCAGGTAGGCAGAGTGACGGACATATATGTTCGTGATATCATCACTGCATCAGTACACATCTATAGGCCAACTGTTACATACATACTGCATAGTGCCGTAATGTGCACTGTAGTTTTTAATTGAATGGACTATAAGCAACCTATATTACTTCTGACTGGTGAATATGGGACGAAGATAAATTGATTGTCATCCATCGGAGGCTAAGAGCATCAGCGAGCTTCTTTTGTGCCCATAGTTTTTGAGTGCGTTACAGATTGGAAACCTTTTTTTTCACAGACAAATAACGTTGACTGAAAGTGACCCTGTAAACGACCTTGAGAGACTCGGTCGAGTTGACTGTGTGGCCTGTATCTGTCGATTTGACGACCTTCACTCTCGTTATCAATTGCTTCGGCCCAGTTCTCAACCAGGCCTGGCGATGTTGTCATTCTTTCATATAATTACCTCGTCATATGCCCGGGGTATTTGAGTATACAGCAATGGATAAGCGAGTACTCGAAGTTGTTCTGAACACG
Organism: Paragonimus heterotremus; assembly: GCA_013368495.1. Taxonomy (NCBI): domain Eukaryota; kingdom Metazoa; phylum Platyhelminthes; class Trematoda; order Plagiorchiida; family Troglotrematidae; genus Paragonimus; species Paragonimus heterotremus. Next base: position 44,274 of record LUCH01000870.1, on the reverse strand, counting down.
GGCAGAAAATTTGTTAGTTCACTTGAACGTTGCGTTTTTCTCCTTCCAAGGCTGAAAACGATCACATGCCTGTAGACGAAAAGGCATCCATCATAGACACGTAAGTGGTGCAGACAGGATTTTGCATCCAATTTTCTCCAATGAATACTTCAAAAAAATACTAGAGAGTTGTTTTGTGGCCGTGTCTGGGTTACAACCTTCCGCTTAATTTTGGGTTATAGGTTTAATTCTCCGGCCAGCATGATGCTCATGATAGCCAGCAAGGTCACGATAGTGCTGGTTGTTGTTGGTGGTCACTGAGACCAACGGTTCACACAGACAGTTTATTATCTAAACCGAGAAGCAAAAGTGAGTAAGCAGTGAACTATGAGGACTCATGACTGCAAGGAATGTTCAATTAAGTGAGTTGGGCAGGTGATGATTGGCCAACTCTGCAACCGAATTTCTTTTATCGGGGCGATCAGTAAAAGTGGTGTTCTTCTCAACTGTTGTTATCTAGCAACCAACTGTTTTACGTGTCAGATTCGTCATGATGAATCTGTTTGTCCAACCGTTTTCACAAAGCCTTTTTTGACAAAAACGATGCTTTCACAATCAGATGTTTCTTGTCATCTCACTCAGTTAACTAGACCTTTTATGTGTGAACGGCAGAAAATCTGTTAAAATTCGTGTGCTGATTACCCCAGATAGAGTCACCGGACACAACCAGTTTTGAGCAGCAATCAGTCTGTTTTGGTTAGTTTACCACAATAAAATAACAATACTCGTTTGATTCAGCTTCTCCTGTGAAGTAAAGAGAACCTGGTTAATGATTCCAAGAGCATAGGACATTTTTGACAAACTAAGGACGGTAACGAAACCACCGACCACCTAGTGGCAGTAGAAGTTCAATTGGCTTATCGAGATAATCATGTGCTCGTTTCCAAGGTTTCTCATAAACACATAGACAAGCAACGGCTTTAGTTGACCTCTCAACTTCACACAATTCGTCTGTTGATAAAATCACAAGTGAACCTGGAATAAAAGTAAAACCTAGAATACAACAATAAACAATACAAAACAGCAGAGCCACTGTTGGTATTCAGAGTTTCACATTTGATCTCGTAATGTGCTCATCAATGTTAGACATAATTTCAGTAAGAGTTGGGTTTGTAAGTAGGTACGTTATACATCAAGCAGAACCATGCCTTTCTTACTATTATTTGCGTTTTTTAATGTCTGGATAAACCTAGAGTCTTAATAAATAGGTTGAGCCCATTAACCTCGACTTAGAACGTGTGGAAGCAAAGGCGGCTGTCTTGTTTCTGAAACAGTCGATTGAACAGTATAACCTTCCAAAGCACCACTGAACCATTCTTAAAAGGAATCGTATTGTCGTTGAATGGACTGTACTGTAATGTCTTGCTTTAAATGAAATTGGCACGGGAACATGTGGAATAGTGGGGTCACTGTAAGACGCTTTATCGGCTAACAATTTTTCGGCAGAGCTAGTAAGTAGTTGATTGGCTGATCAACCGTCATGCAGGCAATAGTACCACTATGGCAGTTCTATTCACGAGACTACGAAATACTGGTGTATTTCGAATCTTGCTACAAAAATATACACTCTCCTTCACAACCTAAATAATAAGTCAGACTTGTTCCCATCACGCCGTGAGAATAGCATAGTGAAACGAAAAGTATATCGTAAAATGACTTGGGCAGAGCAGTATTAAAAATTTACCAGTTGTCTGACATCAAGAGAAAAGTGGAACGCAGTCCAATAATTCATAATTACCCATGACAGTTAATTCGCAATAGCATTGTAATACGCATAGAGGTTAGTATAAGGCTAATTGAAAACAAAACACAGCTTATATGCTGTTACTAATCAAAGACGATATGTCTGCTGCAGTTAAAACCAGCAAACTTTTTGTGTGTACCGTTTGGCTTGTTTCTGTGGAATAAGCTACAATATGGAGACTATATGGACACTTCCGTGAACATCATCTTATGTGACTAGACTGAAGATCGACAAGTTACAGCTCATCAGCGATCATCGCCCGTCTGGTAGAATAAAACCATTCGGTCCACTATGCTCGGTTGCTTAAACTAACCTACTGAGTTTTTGGGCGCAATCGAAACATATCACAGGTCGTTTACTAGCAATTCAGTGGGCTATTGTACATCGCTTACACTCATCTCCACAGTGCACAAAAATTATCTGGCCAGAACATTAGGCCTATCTTGACTATACACGGAGATAAACCTGTCTCATGGGCTAACTGATTTATGCACATACCTTTGCAATCCAAGTGATGGAAGCTACATAACTGAACACCATGAATCAGATCGAGTGGATATAAGTGCTCAAGCTCCTTCACTTCACCAATATGCTATCTCCCCCCGGCGAGCTCATATAAATGTGTTGTAGATAGCCTTGTAAAGGGACACTGTAGACAGGTTTGTTTACTGAGCGTTCCCTCCCATAATCATACAGAGGTTAATTGCTCGAATTTATCACGCAGGCTGTGCTGACAAATACCTAGACAAATCGTTCTAGAAGCTCAATATTTCATTCAGCACTCTCATGGCATGTCCAGTTGCACTTGTTCGGGATTGGTCTTACCAAATGACCATATTTATCAATTTTGGTAACCCAGACAATTACGAAATCAACAAACCCATGCGTTTACTGTGAACAGATTATGCTTGATTGGCTAGAAATTGCTTCTTAAAATAATCTGGAAGTACTGGTTATTCTACACTACCTGTTTATCATGCCACTGAGTTTGGTCTCAACAGATAATGAGTAGTGATATTTTGTCCACATATTCTTCGTTTAAGAGTGCCACAGCAGCTCCTTTATCAGGAGGTGTGAGTAGGATGTCGTTACGGCCTCACAATGTTCCAAACGCATCGAGGTGTTTTATTAAATGACTGTTGTGTTTCATGCTGGTATGAGTATAGTAGCAACTGTCTGGCAGTTCAAAATTGGATTGTCCTGGGTGTATACTAAACACTGTAGACAACTGAAATTTTGACTGAACAGATTTTCAAACCGGAGTTCTGTCGATAAACCGAAGCGGAGCACAGAAGTTTGGTCCCACCGAGAACAATTCCTATGTAGCTGGATCAAACGGTACATTTGAATAGTGGTGAACAAAACGCTCCAGGTCATTCATCCACTCTTTTTATTGTCTCAGTCTGATTGTTTTCTTGCTGTCTATACGGTTAACCCACTGACTACCAATAACTCACAGTGAGTTGTACTCACCCCCTTTGACCGTGATCATGACCACAGCTGACTGTGTCTTTAAAACAAGCTGCTGATAATACTCTATCCCTGGCAGCAGTGAACAACGATTGCACCTCATCATACCATCGATCAACTCATACACTGACTAAATGTGAACGCTGACTGATACATACAGACGTGCCAAACGATGCCTAGGTTTGAACCGAGTCAAATCAAGAGTTTGGTGAAGAGGATAAATAACCTAATCGGGGTAGCCTTAATGACAAATAATGTTGGGCCGACAAGACAGTTAAACGGTAAAACAAACGACATTGCTGTATTGTCAAATAATGCGATTTACTGGCAGTTATATCCACTACACTAGCCTAAAAAAGTCGATGTGTCATTCTAAGTGAGGTTAACTGTGTTGCAAGACAAAAACAATCATGTGTGTTACGTCGTTAATAATCGGCACAGTTCACTTTAACAAAAAACAGAGCAGGCAGCCACTAGAGTAACTTATACCTTCATAGACGTTATGTTACCATTATGTTACCAAAACACCACCTTGAGTGAATGTCACAAAAACCGCGTAGTACAGATAAAATAGAACAAAACAGCAAAGATATACGATCAACACCACAAAGGGTAATGTCTTTTACACCCTTAATCGTCAAACGGTATTTTGTAGGACGACGCTCTAACGTATTTCGTTTTAACAAAAGCCCTTCATGACGAATGAAATTATTGAGCTCCATTATTCTGTACTTAGGTGAAAAGGCTTTTGTGTTCGGTATAACCTACACCTGTATACGAACAGCTTCATCATAAGAAACAAATTAACCGTTACTACAAACGCTTTTATTCAGTTTATCATGGAGCAAACCAATCCCTATTCAATTTCCTGTTAACAACAGGTATTAAGAAGTATACTAGTGTATAGCTATAAATTCAGCCAGACACGCTGAATTCAATTAATCCTGTGTGCCACTAATTTTCCACATATGGTTATGTCTACTGTTATACGTTTTTGCAGCCCAAATGAGGAAATTGCAGAGGAGTGAGTTCAGCGTCGGCTGTGGTGCTATATACCTAGATCGTGGTATGTCCGTGCAAAGTTCATGGATGTTCAAAGAACATTATGCCTAGTTTCTCAATAAACCATACATCCAACGTCGCACACAGTTGTAAGAAAAAACAGCGCGATCCCCATTGACTTACCCCAAAAATCACAATGTGAATATTCTAAGATTGGTGCACTGAACGGTATTGGATTGTATGGGTGGTTCGTACTAACATAATCTTGAAATATCGTGGTTCTTGGCAAATTGCACTGGGGGATAATGTCCCTACAGTAAGTCGCCGTGGCTCGCAAATTTAACGGTACAATCTTGAAATGACCCACTCAGTCGGTTTAGTTGACCTGATGGCAACTCACTCATGAACTGAGTAGTATGTATCACACAACAATCTGAGTATATGTCCACCGTCGGTAAATTGAATACATTTGAGCCTCACCGTGCGTACTCTTCCATTTCATTTCCTGCGAAAAATCACGAGTTATTAGTAAACAACCACAATCCAGTCGATTGTCAGCTTGCGGTTTGATGGTCAGTAGGCCGAGCAATTAAGGATGCTCTCAGAAGAATGTAAAGTTCAGGCAATCGATCACTACCGCTAACAATTAAAAAGATTACGATAGACTATTCTAAGTAGGTGGAACCATCTGCATGTGAACGTCGAGCACACTAAACGTAATTTATGAGTCATCTATCCAGTGCTAATTAGCGTTGTTTACTTTTCTTTTATGGATTTACCTCAGAAATAGACCTCATCGCAATAATGTCCTTGTCAGACATTTTATGTTTGGATTTTCAAACTCAGCTGACATCCACCGGAACGAACTGTCACACAACAGCATATTTAGCTCGTATGATTTGTAACCACCGAGATTTTAACCTTACAGGGCTTGAATTGTTGAGATTGCAAACTGCTGAATTATAAACTGCATAGCATTAGACCTAGAGAGTACATAGTCTTTCGGGAGTTCGAGAATCTTGATTTGGAGACCAGATTTCCTTACCTTCTCAAAAATATTAAGCTGTTCAAATGTTGTTTAATTTTATTGGTAGTTCTTCATATCAGATATGCAAATATAAGTGCAACATATCGAGATAATCATTATAATACGTGTTGGGGATAGAATGTTATTGGGTAACCCAGCCAGGAGGTGTCATCGAACTAGTTATGTACAGTTCTATATTGTCTCACTGTAAAACATGCGGTGGGGTGATGTGAGATGTACACATTAAACTTAACAAAGATTATTATTGATGGAATCTGAAGAAAAACTGCAACAGTTTCCGGTTTTCTGAAGTTTACCACGATGGTGTATCCTGTGTTTAACTATACATTCCTGTAAGCCTCCTACGCAATCCATTCCTGTGGAGTATGCCGTAATTGCTTGCCATTACAACACGCACATTGCGTTTAATCCAACTAAACCAAATGGCTGTGGTCACGTGTAGTTTACTTCGGGGATGAATACTAACAACTGCCTGTTCAGATTAGAGAAACGTCCTTGAAAAGGTCGGGTATAATAAGCTGGTATAATTCAGCGTGTTTGCCAGCACTTGTTATCAGAGCTAATGCAGCATAGGTGAAATCAGACACGACATCGCGTCTTAGAAACCAGTCAGAGAGGATTGCACTGGACTTTGCTCTGAAGTCTGTAACGCTGTAAACGGTTTTCTGTCGAAGGCTTCATAATATTTTGAGAAGTATTATTTGAGAGTAATTGAGTATCCGGTAATCGATCTTTAAGTTTCAATAGATTAAGGATACAATGGTTTAACCTAAACGGATTCAATCAGATCAATTGGGAAAGTCAACAGAGGCTTTGGTACATTATATGGAAATATGACGGAAGACGATTTTAGGGCAGACTTGATTCAGTGCGTCACTTCAGTCACATTTTATCAAATAAATGTAACAACCAAACTTCTGCCGGCAATTCGCTAAAGACAGTTGTAAAAATTCGAGAACCATATCATACAGTCGAAATGCTCTAGGATGATTAAGCTATCGGAATGCTTGACTTGGCTTTCTAAATAAATGCGTTAGACCCGTGCTTTTAAATACAAATAGGTGCTACTGCCACGACGTGTTTCTGACAAAATTTTGTTGAATGGACAGACCTGAGTTTCCAATGGCGGTTGTTTACTAGCAAAGCTGATTGCTTGATGCAAATTCGTTAGGGAATATGCGAGGTTATGTCTGTACAAATCGGACAACTCATCGTTAAATTTTACAGCGAAAGAGCTTTGCAAGGGTCAGTCGGTGAACCACGAAATTTAGGGATCATTCTCACCATAAATGTGAGGACTAGTTGGCAATGTTGAAGGACCCCTTGTGTCAAAAGCTTATCGAAGATATCAGTTACTTTGTGCACATCGTAGTTCATTACGTCCCGGTAGCAGTTTAAGCAGAGGTTAATCAACCGTCTTCTTGGGATTGGTGTTGTTCGCTGGGAAACGTTGGAAGAGAAATTAATTGTTGGCGTTGTTGTTCATCACAGTCAGGACCCCAGCGAATACCAAAACAAAGAACATTACCGTGATCTGTCCATGATTACTGGGTTCTTTGGTATCACCCGTTGTAAAGAGGGTTGAGACAGTGTACGCCCTTAAGTCAGTGAAAAGCACATAAACCAGACTTATCTCGACAGTTCTTTTGCATACCACTTTAGCACAGTTTTAGAGGTAGCGTCACGTGGCGTTAACAGTTAGAATACATTGTGTGGTGGGAAAATTATCCTTTACTGACACTATTATTGTTATTTCCGCATTTGAAACTGGTGGATGGCGCGCTAGTAAGCCATAACAATAGTACCATCCTATTTAATAGAGTGGTCTACCTTGTTCGTTTCAGGTTGGAGGTGGAGGGACTGTCTTTAGTATTAATGCCTACAGTGCCTCAAGTTGGATTAACGCTAAACCTGTGAGGCACTTGTAGCTGATACTGATGAGTATCACTTTGTACAGTTATCGTCGCCCAGTTGAATGGCAAATGGTTTTCACATCTTGTTTGTTAAGTACTCTCAGGATACCACACTTCGATCACGTCAACGTGCTTCGAGCAAATTCTCTGTGAAGAGACTAAGTAGATTCTTCCACTTACGTAAACTAGGTTGCCTAATTGATACGAGCTCGTCGTTTCCTCAGGGAACTGCACTAACAACACATTGCTAGGGACTAGCTGAGGACAGGTAGATTGTGACATCTAGTCACCAGATATACTTGAACTCTACTAACAAAATTGTTCAGTCCGCTCCTTTAAAGTTGCATACAAATTTGATAATCGCAGAAGTACGTCAACAGCCAACCAGTGAGCCATACAGGCGAGAATAGCGCTAATTCTTGACTCGTCATATGTCCCAAAGGCTAGTGCATCGTAAGATAGTTTTATCGCCCGGCTTGATCATGCAGATCATGTTGATGCTTTACCATTACGTGCGCTTTACTTATACACGACCAGTAATGAAACTATCTTGCACACATTTGATCTCATGGCACGCTATCAACGTAGCCTTATTGAATTCCACGCACACTAACCAGTAACAGGAGTTTGACACATGACCCGTCAGTATGTCCGTTTCTTAGCTCACCAGAAAATGACATTCCACACGCCTAAGCGCCATACTACGGGTCACCGGGGTTGCTGGAGGTATGTGAGTCACTTTCCTCGGCTGATGCACTCCATTCCCTCATCGGTCAAAATCCTTCAGGCTAGGGTTTTTCCTAATTCATAATCTCACCAACTACGACGTTACAGTCAACTGGATTAATAGCCGGATCACCGTTCTTTGTAGAATAATGAATAACTACATAATCACACTTCGTGGGCCCGGTTCTGTTGTATGGTTGGTGCTGCTCAAATTCAGCTAGGGCAAAACAGCTGCCATCACTTCGTTAGTGGTCACTTGGACCAATTGATTGTGAAAGCGTTTCTCAACCCAATCTGGGACCGCACCGGATGGTTGCTAGTTTGCAGAACAATCAAAAACGGCTGATCAGTTGTAATGTATGAGATGATAAATCTGCGAATCTAAGGAAATCTGATCTATTCATCTACAGTTTGCCACCCCTTGTTATTTTCACAGCGCGTATGAAACAATGATAATAGCCTTAGAGACAGTCGTACATAAAATGTGTCAGAAACCTGTATTGTTTTTGATGCAAGCGCCTAACGATAATGTGTAAAACCAACATTTAAAATTACAGATGAATATCTAATAAGACGAATTGTATTATTACAAGTTATGTTTTGTTCCTAATTAAAACCCGATGCACACAACTCTCATACACTTTCTTGGTTTGCTGACAAATGTAACACTGACAAACTAGAGAAGACCTGACGACAAAACATTTCGAAAACCACCGCATGAGCAATTCTGCTAAGCCAGACATATTCGATTCGCAATCATATCCATTGTTATGGGTCAGTGAGTAAAGTAATCAACACGTATTGGTCACAGTGGTTCCACTTTGTGACGATAACCGCATCAAGACTGAGGCGTGCAGATGACTGAACACAAGGATATTGTTACGGGCTGTTGAGCAGACCAGGGTCAAGTTTGAGGTTGACCTATATATCATCAAAGCTTTCGAACAAGCTTTTGAAGATAGAGTTTGTTCAACAGAATTTTAGGCAACAGGCCTGAAAACTAAAAGAGTGTAAGAATATTGTTTGCATGGAAGAAATCTGCAAACGTTAAGCTAATAAGTTTCGGAATATATACCCTTTAAACTTATCTGCACATGAGTTAGTGAAAATAGGTTAGGAAACATTTTAGTATTTACGAGAATTGAAATTTTCTTTTAAAATAATGTTTATTGACCACTATGACTCTGCAAAAGCTCTACGAACAGTTTTAATTCAGACTTGATTATTTTTTCAGTTTTCTAGCTGTTACAACAAGCAGTCCATCAACTACTCTTCTGTGCTGTTGTAAACCTCACTTATTTACTGATGAATTGCTAAACACTCAGTGTTCTGACTGCAACTGGAGACGTGCTCTCATACATAACTTACGTGGTATGCATCAGTACGTTCGGAATCGCAAAAGGTTACAAAGAAAATAATAAAATGGTGCGATGTATGTTAGGGACACCCCAAGCAAATTACACAACACTTTCGGCATATAATTAGCATTGATCCCTGTCATATTTCTTCGACAGTTTACCGAAAGTTGATGAAGAATGCAAAGTTCAGTCTCAATTTCCTCCTGCACAAAATGATGACACTTGAAGATGTTTTGTTTGAGGAGTTTTTGTCTTCTCCATATCTTCGACCAGATTCTGGTGGCGTGAAACGTAATGTGTAAAAAATGTGTGCAACCACTGTACTTGTTATTTTTTAGATGAGAGATAATTGTTAAATGTCAAGACTTCTGTTGGATTCTAACCGCGGCAAGTACTCCACCAGCTGAGCTGTGAAGCCAATCCGAGGACTTGGAAGTTTCACAATTATGTTCCACCTAAAATCATGTCTGCCGAACTACTCATTAGTAATACAATTTCTGTACTCAACGTTGCGGTTGGTGGATCCCAGCATGAACTGTTCGAGAAATCCTGCCGCAGCAGTTGATCCCCTGGATCATTTGGTGGATTCCATATGCAACACTGGACAAGTGGGTAACTTAGTCCAGATGTGAAATTTCCGAGCTCTTGGCACGGTATTGTAGCTAAGCTGGCACAGCGCTTGTCGCGTTTGGGCATGGTGTTTCTCTCGCTGGTTCGAATCCAGCAGAAGACCTGACTTTTCACATTTGTATCTTATCCGAAGTCATAAGTCTCCCGTACTACTTATTGGTGGAAATTTTTATTGTTGCAGACAAAGCAAAGAGCCGATTGCGTTGTACTGTGATCGTACAGTGGAAAAGCGGGCATGTGGAAATGGGATAGTAGGTAAATCACAAATGTAGCGTTGATGGCAAGTGTCCTGTGATCATAAACCACCAAATAAACCCTAAAAAACATTTCGGTTGGTTCTTCTAACCAATCACAGTCAGCTGACGTGTTTTATAACATTTCTGTTTGAATCGAAACGCTGGCCATTGTTGTGTAGACAAGATAAATTACTCACTGTTCGTCTTTTGTTGATACCAGAGGTGTCGCTGAAGAACTGCGAACGACTATAGTACTGTGCTTTTTTGTGTGCTCAAGCTTGCTTACGAACCAGTAATTGTTCCGTTGTGTACACCAGTCGTCACGTTGAAGTCTAATAAACTACAGAAACCTACTTCATAATATCCTGTGCAGATTTACGTAGCTGACTGCACTGTTCAGTCTGAAGTAGTAATGCAGAAAGATCCAAGTGTGAAACATCAGAATTACAGCCTAGATTTAAACCAGGAAGAAAAATAAGTTGTCGAAATTGAATTTGTTGTTTAAGCTGAGCTGCAAAGTCATAGCAGAGGTCTCAACGAAAGTGATTCGTCAACTATACCCGATTTCAAAGATTTTGATGTGCCCAGTAAAGAACGGCTCGATTTCGCCAATTGCCTGGACCTATATTTTTATAACGGGTTCACCTAGATACAGCCGACCAGATGGAAAAGTTAGTCTGCATTCAATTGTAAACACGATATTCATCCAGACGTTCTGTTCAGCCTAGTTTCAAAGGAGACACTAGACTCGAGTCCGGCCTATTACTTATACGTAACTGCTTCCGGATTCTGTGGTTGTGCACCATATAGGAAGACCACTGTGACACGATCGAATTCTCAACAACAAATCGGTCAGCCACGATAACTCGTGAGTAGAACATGCAGTGTCCAAACCTTCCGTTAACAGTTCTTGTAACTATTTTGTCACCTGCATAAGATGATCTTCCAGAAAGAAATTTTCACACAAATAAACCTCACCTATTTAAGCTAAACCATTCAACGCGTTTTGGAAGCGCGATTAGAAGACGTCACCAAGATTACCAACATTACAAAAAGCACGATGAGGGTTTCACCTTAGGTTTGCTGTTCGGTTGTTCTCCTATTTAAATGGGCGATAGAGTCGCCAGCTGTTGCTGTTAACGAACAATAACAACGCGTATCTTTCTTCACACTGTGCTTAGGACACAAATTATGGTGGTCTAAGAAGAGATTATTACCCACTGTACTAAGTAGAATTTTCCCGTTTTCATTCGCTCACTGAATTTTCGGAGATTTTCTAGAACTAATACAACACTATTCTCACGCAGAAACTTATACTTTATTCTTGTTAAATCACACTCAAACGAACGAATGTTTTATTTTGTGAAAACACGCAAATCTCATTTTGCCTTTGGGTTTCACTTATTTCAGTAAAACATGCGTAAATTTTTTCAATCAGGCAATAATTATGTCGAAGAACATGTTGATACTTTTAAACACCATCGCCTGAAGGTTTAGACGTCCTACTTACAACATGTCCATCTGCATCTGTGTCAGACACTAAATAAGTTATAACCAAGTTAACCGGTACTGTTTAACAGATAAAATTCGAAGTTATCAGATAAACAAAGCTCACATTTTCCGCCTGTTTACCTAACCCGATTAATAGCCAACCAGTGAAAGTTTCCCGGATTTGCTACAAATCTTTGTCTGTGGTATCTGGTGTGTATACATCTTCCTTGCTTTATCCGTTAAACAGCAAATCATATTTCTTTGTTGCTCCAGTGGAACAAAGCTCAAGAAATGGGTGTATTGCTCTGCACACGTCGTTTTCCTATGAAGGGATCTTTGGATGGATTCGTCCAATTTACGGTACATTAACATAATAAGGAAAGGCAACTTATCATCCTTCTCCTCATCCAGAGTGAACTGTATTTTCGGGTGTATCCTACTAAATGCTATTAGAAAGCCTTGCACACTATTGGAATCACTGATCAGGCCGAATATGTTATCTACATAGCGTCTATAAAACAGAAATTTGGAAATTGCATGTTCTGTGAACTACCTTATACATGCGAATGATACCATACCGTTTGCTATCGCGGTGGACGCGTTGGCAGTCTGCCCAGAACAACTGCTTTGGTGTTTGCTTAAAATCGGTTTATTCATCAACCACTCCAAAACTCTGTATATCCACATATTTTAGATGGACATGCGGATATCAGCGTACCTGACGACCGACTGTTAAAACCAAGAGTAACCGTCGTACTATCTGCTTATTCTACAAAAACACTAGTTTTTAGACACAACAATCAGACGGAAAACAATCTTATCAATATTTTCATTGGAAGATCTGTCAACAATGTATCATGAGGAGAAGGTGATAGCTAAAACCCGAGCAGAGAACAGAAGCCATATAAAACAACGGTCAACCCATTAGCCGTATCTCACAGCTTTTCATAAAACGCACGAAAGTGAATAGATTAAGCATAATAACCGGTGGCAGCCGCACACATACACCTCCAACAAACTGTCCCTTTATGACGTTCCTTCCGATGACTTAGCAATGCCCCATTTCCAACACTGTATATCTCTGAATCTGCATTTTCGGAGCGTCGTTAATAAATCCACGTTCACTATCCCTCATTCCAGCTGTACTATCATCCTGCTTTTGCAACGATTTTAACAGCCTAAATGGATGCAAACTCAACGTGATGTGGAGGGTCATACAGCATTTATGCAATTTTTCCAAAAAACACCGTTCTGCAGCTGCTAGCGGAACCCCATCACAGTGATATAATTTTAAGCCGGCGTGTTATATAACAAGATCAGTCACTCAACTGGTTACCCAAAGTCAGAAGAGAAAGAGAAAATGTGAATGCCTTAGCTAACATGAAAATATATTGTGCATACCTAAAGTATCTTCACTTACGCATTATGCCGATTGCAGACGGCAAAATGTATCGTCTGTTTTGATCTGTCTCAAAATGAGAAACATAAACCTGCCGGAGATCCCAAGACTTACTTCCCAAATAAGAAATCCCTATATTCAACTACTGTTCCTTTTTTGTTGTTAATCAGGTCATTTGTGACATGTACTGGATAGTTGTCAGGGTTTACCTGAATAATTACAGATAAGGCTATCAAGACGTTGTTGAACACAAATGCACCTTTACTTTTTACGAGATCCTCAACATTTCAAGCTGATACAGTGCACGTTTTAACACAGGTTCCAAGTACCCATCATAAAACAAACGCCATCGTCGGACTAATCGTTTAAATATGATATACTGGACAGTTTTATGGCATCTTTTGGAGAATCTGTCAAAACAGTTGATAATCAGCATGTGTGTAATAACCACATTTAACTTCTTAGGGTATAGTCATTTTTCATACGCTGGCACAAGTGTGTGTCATGTGCTGCATGGTTCATATTAGCGAATCATGCATTCAGCATACTCAAAAATAGTATACCCCCATCTTGATAGACTGTTTAAATCCCATACCTTGGATATATGCTACTTTTCTCCAAACAGTGTTCATGAAAACGCACCGGCTGAAACACCTGGTCGGATTTTGATAATGCGTAAATGAATTTATTATCCAGAGGTAACTTATGAGTCACCATAATCTCAACCGTAAAACATCAGTGAAATTGGGTCATTTCCAGTCTCGCTTGTTATGAGGTGTAATGCTTACTGAATTAAGTAGAGCGATAGGAGACTGTTAAACAGATATATGTAAACATGTAACGTATTGAATAACATTTAAATCGTACGCCAATTTGTATAGCAACCACCTTCTAGGAGATCCAACTCAACTTGTATAAAATGAGGTTTGGATGATCTCCATAAAATTATCAACACACCCAAACATTTCATAGTAAGTGGGGGCTTCGTGGTTGCTAACATTTTATTTGAATCTTGTGAAAGTCTTTCATGAGAACTTCACTCTGGTTGATAATGGCATGACTATCATCCTGATCTGGTTCAGTCCCATATATATATCGGTACGGCAGAGTTAAAAACTACCTTCGGACTGAATTTTAGTCATCGGAGTTCAGCACTACTCGTGAAGACCGGAATGAATGGATTTAACGAGATTTTGCAGCGGATTTGTGGGAACAACGCTCATCTATATACCTACCGAAGACCACATCCTGTATAAGTCTTATAGTTTTGACAGTCTGCTGTAATTCAAAGAGCACAAATTGAGTGTCACTCACAACTGTTCCAACATTCTACGTACTCCTACACAAAATTCAACTGGCCTCTTCCGAAAAAATTCACCAAATGCGGGTTTTGTTTCTGTCAGAACTTGTCAGTAGTGAACGTCCGCACTGCTGCCTGACCATGCTTTCACGAGACAACCGCGCTGACTATTAATCCATGGGAATTACGTTAAATAAGCTATAAGATCTTATCGATACAATCAGCCACTTTCTGATATGTTCATTGTACAGATTGTCAAACGGCTTCCAGAGGATGTAAAATAACTGGCCCGTTAAGGCTAGCAAATGTTCCGGCGATTAATCTTAAACTTCGGCTTGAAATGACAGAAAGCATTAGACTTGCTGAGCGATCGTGGTTAACGAAGTATCTATTGTGTCAACTCTCGAGCGCATCAAGTAATCTGGGCAGTGGATAGGTGTTTGCATTTGATAATTCAGTCGTACTTAGTAGATGGTCACTAGCACAATGCTCGACACGGTTGCTTCATGAGAATTATCCCGAGTTTGAATTCCGGCTTCAGCGAAGAAAACATAAACAACGCAAACAAATCTTGAGTACAGTAAGTTTCTATAAGAACAAACTAAAAAGTTTGTGTGTATGCGGAAACTGGAGTTTTATTCGTAAATGCGTTCAGTTTGCATTACTTTTTAACACTGATTATTAAGGATAAATGGTTGTCATTTAATATCTTTATTAAAATGTGTATCAATATCAGTTAGGCAAACTGAGGCAGAAAAATTACCTGTAAAATAGTATGAGCTGATGTGTTCCTTTTGCAAAGTGCTTCGTGATAATGCCAATCAATTCACTTGTGATCTATGATATCAAATTACACAAGATTACGTTTGTGCGTAAGTAAGCTAGTGATAGATTGGTAAATAATTGTTTTAAAAAATGGCAAATGGATTTACAAGCCTTATAGATAGTTTGTGTTTGAGGTTGATCAGCTTAATATCATGCTGTCTGTCGTACATCGCAGCGTAGCAACAAACTTGTAACCCGAGAGTATTATTTTATATGCGGTTTAAAGTGCAATGGACTCTCGCGCTGAATTTGCCACGGTTAAAAGTAGGTGTGTCAAATTTATGCCTGACGAACTATAAAAACCTTCGTCGTGAATGTCGTTTGTTGCATGTGTTTCCAGCGTTTTCTATAGTTTGGTAGACTATCATCTCTGGGAGTGAGTTCACGGCTAACTATCAATCGTTTGAACTTTTTTTTCACGATACTTCAGGAGAGTAGACCGTTCGATCTCAGAAGGTGCTTACAGAGGGAAATATATCCACTTCAGCTCTGCACCCACGGTTAACAAACGTTGTCTGGTTACGTTGTTAAATTCTGACAGGCATGAACATATGAACTCTTGACATAGCAGGGACTGTTTGTTGCAACTGTACTGTTCCGTGGAAGATAAACGAAGATGTTTATATTTGTACACTATAGAGAGAAATCTCCAGGTGTCCAGAGCAGGTGTCCCGAAGAACGATGGTCATTAGATATTCACTCACAAAAAGAGCTACTGATTACGTCGTGTCAAGTAGAATCTGTTGTTGAGTGCACGTAATCTCCAAGTTATTCGTGTCTTCTGCATCTTGATCTCATTCTATTATATAAACGCTTGTTCGGTGTGATCTGGAAAGCAATAGTGACGGAATTCAAGATCACGGTGCGTTTATATGTGACCTTTCCAACGATTCTCCATCAGAAATTCAAGTGGATCTCTAGGTCTACATCTACTTTAACATGTCTTCTTCAAAGATGGTTTTGAGACTCTCCGGCAGTTTTTTAATATATTATTCAGAACTGGCCTCGCTTCTTGGTTTAATACCGGAGATTGAAGATAAAACTCGTGATTGGTGCTGATCAACAATTATTTGAATCTTTAAAAGGTGTTAGAATACCATGTAATAACCGAACAAATACTGCTCGTTTCTACAGCACATTCCAGATATTCACGGATCTCATAATGTGATGTCCTCAAAAGCACCGGAAAAGACGAGTTTGGATGGAGCCGGTGGAATTTTGACGCGGCTGGCGGGTTTAATAATCACAAGTTTAATAGGCAACGGACAACTGAGGACCGACACTTCTATCTTGATCGACGGTAGCGGTGTGTTTGAAACTAGACAAGACTTTTTGTTTTATCTCCCTCAGTCCCCTCTTGTCATAAAAGAGGGGTTGCAATAAAGAACGCCGATTTGTTATAAACATTTCCTACTCATACTGCATTCACAGTATACCTTCACAGGCAGCTATCTAGATCTTTTTATGCTTCCAGTAAATTTCCGTTGAACCATCCGATCTCTATCTAATTATTCACTTGACGAAATTTACTCCAGATAGCACCAGGAGTGGAAGTTTTCCAGACAGTACGCTGAACTATGTTATGCATTCAAGTGACCAGACGACGCCAACCGATTTACCAGTACGACTGATCTTCACACTTCCAAAGTGCAAAGTGTCAAGGGATAATCGGCTTAGTGTTGATTGCAATTCTTCTGCGCACACAAGCGGCCGAAAGATGTTGTTCGTTTTGCCCGTATGAGTACTGTAATTAGTATAACCTCCAATATAGCCCGAGAGATGACTATGATAAGGCATGGTTTTTGCTACCACTTTTTACCCCGTGATCATGTACTTAAGCTGATGAAGGTGGGAGTTTTTAGATCAGGCCAGGCAATCATTTTCTCATGTCAGCCGAACAACAGCTGAAGCAAACCCGCACGAAAATTGGAACCAACAGACCGTGCGACTGAGTTCTGGAGAAATCTAGAAGAGTATTGACCATCTTGATTGTCGGACCTGAAGTCGGAAAAAAATTGTGTGTTTGTTTTCTTCTTAGTATTTTTTTTATAGATGTTGTATCCGTCAGTTTGTTATCAGTGGTATAGGGACTTACAGGCCGAAAATGAAAGTCTGGAGTAGGAAAATCACGTCATCTAGGTTCAAACGTCCTAGCATGTTTTCTATAACCCCAAAAAGTTCGGATGAAACTAAAAATGAGTGGTCGGGGATTTGCCTAAGTTCAAGTGGCAAGAATATGCGCTACCGACGAGGTCTGATGAGAACGAAACCCGTGTCTAGTATTACTATTCGAAAGAGACTGACTGAAAAGTCTATGGGACTGCGACAACTGCTATCAATTGTGGGCGATGTTCAACTTGAAACTAAAAATGTTCTCTTATTCCCGCAGCATTGACCATTCTTGAATACACATTGGTGCGAGAATGTTGATCAGTCCTAAATTCAGTCGTTTTGATCTGAAACTTAAACTAATTTAAATGTCTGACTTATTCGTAATTCTTCCCCTAGCTTGGCAAGAAGCGGATCATGTACACTTTCCTTTATTTCAACATAAGTAACGGTCTTTTAAAAATAATTCTACATGGGTAGACAGTACTCTCACTTATTTGGCGGATCTCCCTGATATTATGAATCCACTAGTAAGTACAAATAACACAGAGTAGCCAAGAAACTCGTTCTCCGTTGTTCATTAGCAAGCCAAGTATATTACGCTTATATGTAACGAGACAACAAGTTCAAATGGGGTCAACCACGACATAAATACAAATGGGAATGACACTTTGATAGACTTACACCATAATTATGATACAAGTCAAATCGTGGAAGTCCGGTCGATCGTGAAGTGAAAGGATGGGTGTTTATAACAATGGCAAGATCTAAACAGAGAGCTTCTGTGTACACAAGGGTGAATTGTTCAATCGAATTCCGATCACCTGCGATCAAAATATGATATATCACGGCTTTTGGTTGAATGCCCTTGACTCGGTAATTGTACAACAACTGCCTTTTATTGTTTTCTCTGGCTTTGTATGTTTTAGGTTGAAATTGTAATTGAGATGCATTGAGGTTTTAAACATTGTTCACCTTTCTATCATTTGAAAATAGTTCTTATGGTTGCGTGGTGTATACCTCAAAATCTGCCTGACTGTCAACTATACTCTCAAAAATGTTTAATTCACAGGTGTGTTAGTTAGCTCCTCGTGAATGTTATGTTACATTCAATTTTATTAGGAAAGCTCACAGATCACGACTAATGCTCTTGATCTGTCGCATATCACTATATATTAAATATGTTAATACCACCGTGACAAAGTATAATAATCTAAAGGAACACTGAATTCACCTGTGGTCGATCATTACGGCAGGTTCTGTTATGCATATTTGATTTTGCATATTGTTTCATGTTTGAGAAAACTTTCTCCCGGAGAACTAACCACTATTCCCTTCACTACATTTACAGGGACAAAACAAGCAGCCCAAAAATTTACGAAACATCTGGTATTGACCAAAAGCCTTTGAAAGTCTTGTAATTCTGTCTCCGAAGTTTAAGTTTTTTTTTAAAAAAAACCTGTGCAAAGCAATCTCGTTTTTCACAACTGTACAAGGTGTAATTCATGATTATATAAATGCCTCGTGGATTTTTATGAACAACTTAATTATTTCTCTGAGAAGAAACCCAATTGCGAAAAATCGGAACTTCGACTGGATTCGAAGCAGCGTGAACTGATCAAGGAATTCTGCCACGACAGTCGATCGGATGGATCGTCTGGTTGATCCCATAAGACACAGTTGGCTGAGTGGGTAACTAGATCCAAATGTGAAATTTCTGAACTTCAGATGTGGCTCGGTAGTTCAGCTGGTGGAGCATTTGCCGAATTTGAGCATGTTGTTTCTGCTGATGGTTCGAATCCAGCCGGACTTCAGATTTTTCGCAATTGGGTTTCTATTAAATTGTCACCTCTGTCAAATTACTTATCCGTTATTTCTTTATCTGTGATAAACACAATGCACCGCGAAGTGCATATTGTGAACTCCTTAAATGATTTGCCATTCAAGCAAGCTCGAAAGTTGACTGAATAAAAATGTGACGTATCAATCTTTCACTGTAAATGTACTAGACTTTAGTTAGCACTTGTTAATAAACCATGCGACTAATCTAGAATAGACGTCTGAGTTCCGGCTGGATTCTGTTCAGTGGTAGAAACAACATGTTCATATGGGGCCAGCGCTCCATCTTGTGGGCTAAGAAACCCCCTCGAGGGTTAGAAATTTCACATTTGGTCTCATCTACCCTTCCGTATTATCGTTTCTTATGGAACTCACCAAATACTCCGAGAGATCGACCGTCACTGTAGGATTTATCGACAAATTGTTGAAACCAGCCATTGTGGACTGACCAACCTGAGTTGCCATACTGGTTTACAGCCTTCAAAGGACGATGTGTTAATTGTGTCATATCATAGAGGAACATATGGGTAATGAGAAACATGAAAATCGTGGGTAATTAATATTAGTAACCCATATTTTTCTCAGTACAGGTGGCTGTATTGGTTTGTGGACATCACTCAAGTAGACCGAACCAGAACGAGTAGATTGTATGTAGGAACATTTGTATGATTCTGAACAGCAGACCATACGCTTCAGTTTTTCTGTCTAACTTGCTACTGATTCAGTTTCAGTGTGCTTGTTCAACCGTTAGCATCGAGTACGTAATAATGGATAAATTGTTTCGGTCAGACCTGGTATTGTCAAACAAATTATACAAGCGGGTAGTACATATTTTAATCTGATATATCACATCTGATATCACATTAAACAATGCCGAAATATTGCATTCAAACTCCCAGTCACCTTCATATATGCTTACTGTCCGGAGTGCCTGATGGCCTCTTGAAGAAACACAATAACTGCCCTGTCAACTTCAACCACTAGCCAAATATTAGGATTACTCATTGAGCTGAAGTCAAAGTACTCAGTAAACTCATTGAGCAGTATGGACGGGAGTTCAGACGTAGGTGGTGACAAGTATACGAACTGCAGAAATTCACTGATGACAGTAAGTCTTCATTCTAATGTTTCTTCACAAAAAGGCTGTTGACAAGGCATACCTGGATGCGAAGGGTTCAGTCGAGTATGAGTGCTATTCAGGTTATGTTGACCAACTCCCCTGCAGTTTACGAGTATTGAAAGCTTCTTGCACTGTGTGACAGGTTCTTTGTTTTAAAACTGACAAGAAGTCTTATTGATTCGTCAACATCTGAAGTTGACAGGACAAATTCTGTGTCTCCTTTCGAGACGCTCGGACAGTGCGAACATTATCCACATGCAAATTTTGTAGTGTGCTTGAGAAAGATAATTTGCTGATGCTTTAGACGAGACCTCGTAACAACGTTGGACGATGTCACAATCTCAGTCATGGCATGAAACGTACTGTTGATGATTCCTAACAACGTTGAAATGTCAGCCCAGTATTTCTTCCCCAAAGAAGTGTCCTAAGCTGTTTATATAGGTGCAGATGCTGCGATCACTTGGGATCATTGCTCAACCCGTACCAGTCAAGTTTCCTACAACTGATGAGCAAATGGAAATCAGTTAGCGTTGAAATGTTTGAAAATGATGTAAATGAATGAACTTTTCACTTATTGAAAGGGTATTTTGATAATGATATTAGTTAATGTGAAAAGAGGGGAACGATCTGGTCAAAACTTCTTATGAATTTCACTGGCTGAGATGTGTTCACAATGCAATACCGTCTAAAACATTGGCACAGAATAAGTAACGAAATAGAAACGATCACAACAATGACCAGTAATTTTTATGGATAACATAATCGGAACCGGTACACACAAAATCCGAGAATAAGTCAAAATAAATGCACCCGTCACGTTTTGAGTGATATAAAGGGAGTTGTTATTCTTTCCTGCGCATAAAGATATTTGTGTTTTACATTGCTACAATTGATTGGGTCCTGCTTGAAACATCACTGACAAAGTTTCAGGCAACAATAATAATCTTTTTATCAGGTTTTGGTAGTAGTTCAACTATACGAAACATTGCGTAGATCTGTCCATCCAAACTTCATTTGGTGTAGTTTACTAGCTAGGTACCAGTTACCTGCGAACCAGATTTGGCTGAAATGTTTTTCCTTCAAACCCGCTGAATTTGAGAGAGAACTATTCTAGATTAAGCGGGTAAACTCCTAACCAAGACGTTACGTACTAACAAACATTCTCGGAGATTTATTGAATTTCATTGCGAAAGAAAGTTTGTAAATCCAAATACATATACTATGGTAAGTTTGTAGCGGTTGCTGTGGCTGGTAATTCGTGCCTAACATGGTTGGGCATATGCTTCAATTCGAATTGTCTTGAACAAGTCCTGTGATGCCATCGCACGGTTTAACATCAGCACTATAAGTAGATCGGGCTAATGACCAGCGTGGTTCATCTGACCAGTCCATCTGTCTCAAATTGGTCATCAGTTCGTTAGCGTTTACTATTACGAATGCACTGGTGGAAATTATTCACAGCAAGTAGCCTTGGAATGTGTATCCTAACTGGCTGAAAAATTTCACAACTATGCTGATTACCACTGGTACTATGAACGAAAAATGGGACTCATAGAAATGACAGTTTACATACTCCTGTTACATTACCGGTGCCCAATAAAACTCCTCGAGTCTGCAAGCTTTTAAGTCTTTTCATTTATTTTAATTTTTTCTATTGTCTCTAAGGAATATTTTCTTTGGATAACCATGGAGGCTAGTGGTATTGTTCATTTCCGTGAACGAAATGCGTCAGTTAGTTTGTATTTGCTGACAGTGAACGTCTTGAACTATTTTTTGCAAGTATACTAAATGTTTCTGTTACAATTCTGTATTTCTCTTGCTATTTCTCGTTCCACCACGGCAGAACATTTTGTAATTTGTTCTTCAAAGACAAAGAAAATGACCCAATCTAGCCCAATTTCGGGAAATTGCCCTTCTGCGCTCCTTGAAAATATATTAGTTTGAAATTTGCCAATAGTTTTCAAAGTTTACTTAGTTAAATGTATTTGAGAACACACACACGGTAATAAGAAAGAAAGAACGTTCGTTAGTTGCTATCACTTGTTGCTCCATGCAGGTAGACCGTATCTATATGCTGTTTGAACTCCTGCAACTAAACCATAACTCTCTGTATTTCTTCAAAAAAGCTTTGTAAACAGCGATCGTGTGGCTTCTCGGAGGTTCCCGGATGTAGCCGTTTTCTCTTTCTTGTCTGTTTTGTACGCACGATTCCGTGTAAGTCTGCTACCGTTACATACAAGCCGGACGTTTCTACTCTGATTGTCCGTTAAACGTGAGGACAAATTTTTGGGCAATGTGGGGACAATGGGGGAAAACGTTTCGAAGTAGAGGTTCCAACAATGGTCCTCTAAAAAAAACACAAGAAAGCACGAACTAAAGCGCAAGTAAGTCATGCGCGCGCCTACACAAACAAAAGGTACAACGGCGCCAACAACACAGCAGAACGCTTTGTTACACAACTCAAATTCAATCCATATGCGCTTGCTGGTTTCGACCTCACGTTACAGTGCGGAAGGCCTGATACAAACCCAGTGCCAATTCCTTCAGTCATGCAAGTAATTGTACGCAGCGAATCCTAGCTCTCCTCCTAACAACTGTTCCCTTATTCTAGTTTTCAAGCTCGTCTAACCTGTATCTTTTCGAGTGTTGTCTAACGCACTCGAAGACTCTAGACACTTTTCGTCTACCGCACTTTTGAGTGCCGCTGAGTGAAATGGAGCCCACCTTACACTCTTTGTTCTCTTGTTTACAATCGTTGGTCCCAGAATAGGCTAGAACCGGCTGCTTTATGTTTCCAAACATTGCTGGAAATATTCGATTTGTTTCGGAACTCTGTCACGTCCTTTTAGCCTGATCAGACTACATTTTGATGACTCTTTAGGAAAGATTGTTTAAATCTCTTGTAGATAAAGGTCGTGTGCACAATCACTTGTTAACTACAGTGGTCTTCCATGAAGTACCTCAGGCGGTACAAGAATGTTAGTGTGGAGTATACATCTTTTGATGAGACGGACATCTTGGAACCACGAACGGCACACTTGGGAATTCGGATGGACTGTTTATTCTTCATAAATAATTGGTACGGTAGTCTTCGTGGACCACCTCATACAAGACGGATTAGAAAAGCGAACAAAACTATACTAGGACAGTCTTCACCACTTTACTCGCAAAGCTTGACGTCTGTTTTGTACCATATCCAAATATTCATATGAAGTTTGTTTTCAAATTAACCAAAAAATGCCCCCCTCAACCGGGTTCTGTTTTCATATAAATTGAACATCACTCACAATTTATCGCAGCTGTTGTATTCCCATAGAGTTTCTAGTTAGTCCCCTTCGAAAGAATGCATCTGGCTCGAGTTTTGCTCTCGTTAGAGCTCATCAGTATTGCATGTCCTTGTCAAGGCCTGGATTGGAACTCTGGCCACTGTGCCATTGGCCTCACATTCTGTTTCTCGATCATTTTCCTAAGTGAGATTGACGGCAGCTTCTTTGAAAGCAGTTTCATCTAGATCTGAGTTAATGGAATCTACTTCCAATGAGTTCTCAGTGAACGGTCTGCCGGAGTTGTGATTAACATTCTCCTGTGACGATAACTCTAAAATATAAGTAGTGTTCATCAGTTCATTGACTCAACCACGGTATTTATTGTGATTACGGAAGAAAGACCGTTTGTACTCCCGAAGACAAATAGAAACTTCAAGTGAACGGATGCGACGAGTTATGCTATCGTATTTTTTTAATGACCGGTGTCATTGGTGCTGACACCATTATATTAACAAAGAATCCCTGGAAGCAAACAATCCGCTGCATATGTTACCTGTTACCGTACTGTTTGTACGATGAAAAATGAATTACCCAGCTTCATCTTTTCTCCTCTTTAAACTCAAACCACCTCTCTTTGTTAAGCATGGGCTGTACATTTTTCATAATAGACTGTAAGTAAAATGAATACCACAATATGCTGTCTTGTAAGGATGCTTGGGTGCCTACAGACACCAAGATCAATGTAGATAACATCCGGCATTAATCTTAGATGCATACCTTTGTCGACTGTCCTTTCAGAGTGCTCCTATCTGCACTGCACTAAAATTGACTCAATTCTAAGAAATGTGAAGGCTCTGTCTGCATGAAAAAACCGTCTAGTCAAAGAATTATCTATACGCTTTTCAGATACCAATTTTTGTTGATGGAATTTTTCGTTCAGTGAATGAAGAATCGCAATTTAAACGTCAAATTTGATGGGCGAATTGTTACAGAAACCATCAATTCAACTTGTCATTATGACCAGTAATCTTCACGTTCATTTATTCCGCTTAAAGTGAGTGGTGTTCTAAAGATGCGACGGAAGTTGCCTTCATAGCTCATTTTACTTACGAGTTCACCAATGGTCGGCATGTGAAGTATTATGATGTAGAAACAGTAATAACGGTGGAATCGCTACTGTTCTATAATGCTATCAATATTGAGACTGATACAGAAAAATTGAAGACAGTTCCAAGAAATAAACAGTCAAATCAGTACGGCAAACGGTAAAATTATTTCGTTCAAACCACTGTCGGACATTAAGTTCTACCTGTAAACATTTCTTAGTGAAGAGACATTAAAGTTACCATGGATCTATTACAGAGAACAATCACTCACCTCTTCACCGGCACATACAACAGAACGTACAAATGTTAACAGATAGAAAATAGTAAGTATAGTCAAAATACTAACAGTCACAACCACTGTCTATCATAATTGGCGCAAACTTGACAACCATCTTTTGTAAACATCGACGGCCTATTTCAAATTTGAAATTTCAACAAACTTATGACCGTGCAGTACAAATCTGTAGTAATTCGTAAATTGTCTTGACTCACCTGCCAGTCTCCGCATTATAAACACAAAAATGTTTCGTGGGGTCGACAAAATACAAGCCTTACATCGCATAACGGAAATTTGGTTCGAAGATTATCCAAACAGCAGAATTTCTCATCGGAATTACAAGAGGTTGCTGTTTAAATCAATATTTCCAGGCCAAGTGGTTGGATCCGCCATTTAGCTCTAATGTGCGACTGATCCAAATGGTCAAAAATGGACATTGTGTTTGGTTTCGTGCTCACTTGGATTCATCAGGTAGAGCGGTGGCTGAAATTACATATG
>LUCH01000870.1:6670-18778 GCA_013368495.1 Paragonimus heterotremus | reverse complement strand
GTCATAATTGGCGCAAACTTGGCAACAATCTTTTGAAAACATCGACAACCTATTTGAAATTTCAAAAAACTTATGACAGTGCAGTACTAATCTGTGGTAAGTCTTAAATTGTCTTGACTCACCTGCTAGTCTCCGCATTCTAAACACAAAAAGGTTTCGTGAGGTCCACAAAATACAAGCCTCACATCGTATAACGGAAATTTGGTTCGAAGATTATCCAAACAGCAGAATTCCTCATCGGAGTTACAAGTGGTTGCTGTACAAATCAATATTTCCAGGCAAAGTGGTTGGATCCGCCATTTAGCCCTAATGTGCGACTGATCCAAATGGTCAAAAATAGACATTGTGTTTGGTTTCGTGCTCACTTGGATTCATCAGGTAGAGCGGTGGCTGAAATTACATATGAATCAACAGTCTTCATAAAACGACTACGAATCAGCTATCTGGTAAGCTATTCATATAGTGAGCAATGCTTAAGATGAAGTGACTTACACGTCTAGTATGATTTGTGCTAACTTCTCGGATGAGTACATACCATTCATCTCATTACCAGCAAATGGTTCCTGGTAGTCACTAGAAAACCATATAATCAACGGTGTTTCGTTACTCGAACTTAAACTTGTTTTTTTATTAACAGTGATGGTGTAGTCTGTACTAAAGATTAAGCCCAGGGAAATATCAAAGGACTGCATTCGCCCCTAGTCAACTCTTCACAAGATAGTCCTTAGCGTGAGTCGCATACTCACAGGCGTCGGACTCGTTCTTCCCGAAACGTTTACTGTGGTAAGGAGTAGAACAACCACTGGGCATACATTACAGGAGATGGCTTGAAAATCGTTGACCTTCAGCGAACTGCGGTCTTAAAACACACATCCTTCTAATAGCGTTTCCTTTTGGGAAGGGATTACTAATGTGCACAATTGCGCTGTTTCTCCTAATCACTCACGTTTATCTTAGCCTTACTTGAAAGGGCGCGAATTCAAAAGACAGTCGTCTGAACCGTTAAATTTGTTTCATGTGCACAATTAACCAAATAACATTGTACACCCGAAGCGAGGCAGCTGTCAACGGTCGTGATCAAAACAAACAATCACACTAGAAGCAGATATACAGTAGTCCATAGATTATTAAGTTGAGCTAAAAGAAGTGTCATTCTTGTTGCTAACAAGGCGCACACTTTCAAAGCTTAGCAGCTAAGCATAAAGACGACGACCCAGGAAAACATAATTAGTAACAATGTTTGTGTGATACCTAGTAATGCACAAGACATTCGGAGGTTTACAATGACAATGCTGACAGAAAGGCACTTACGTTGGTCGAATGTCAATCATCCACTGTAAATGGATGAGAGCATGACTGGTTTTTGGAAGCAATTTTACGACCACATACTTCAATGATCTGTTTGCTGACAGAGAAGACACTAGATCGAATTGTTTTCCAGAAGGTTATTGTAAACAGAGTTCATTGCAGACCAGTGTACCAATGATTTCACACTAGGCACGATTGAATTATGCTATCCGAACGCTCAACCACTTTCACTTGTGTGCAGTGATCAGATTGTTACATCGTCTGGATAGCAGACACAGTTACTACCTATTTATTTTAATTAACGGCATCGGCTATGCAAGAGAAAATAAGCCAATTCATGTTATACGGCAAATGGTTTCGTTGTAGTAACTACTAAATTGAGGTGAAGTTGGCAATCAGAATTACAGGTCATCCACCTTGCATTTGTCACTTAATGTCAAGATGAAGAATCCTCTGTGTTATGAAAGCCTAATATACATATTATGGCAGATATGCACTTGCACGTAAATAGTTTGGTTTATTGAGTGATGTTAACTGAATACAGCCTCCGTTCGATAGTAGAACTAAAATGGATTTCTGTCACCAGTAACTTCCAAGAGAATCATCCTACTTTGGTTTTTCGCTCACTTCAACCCACCGAAATCGTAGCACATGTACCTACACAAAAACCTAACTTCCGCCTGCATTTTTATCTGGCCAGCTTGACCATTTTGCGACTGAGATCTCACCGAATAGCACTGATTAATCGCATATAAGCTTTGGAGTAACAATTGTCATTCTCAGTCTTCGTCATTCATTCTGATCCAGTCATACTGGTTTGAAGCGTATGAAAAGGTTAGCGTACATTCATTCCGGTCCTAAACGCTCAGTTAGTTTTAACGCTTCGTGTGTGTTCATGTACATCTGTCAGTCAAGAGACGTAAATAGGTCGCCTGTTTTCAAGAAAACAAGAATAACTCCACTCAGTTTGTCCAAGTAACTGAGTAGAGCACTGAATAATTTGGTTGATAATGTGCATACCAACTTTCTTACAGTCCTTATCTTAGACCACGCCCATTGTCATCTCAGCCAAACAAGACTATGAGAACCTAAGAATCCTCAGTGTAGAATAAATGTATGGTGTTTTGAGAGCATACCTATTAGAATTCCTCGTTCTGATGATGAGCTCAAGGGTATTCTGTATAAATTTTAGCTAACAAGCTCCGTAGGTTTTCATATTTGCACATCACACTGAATTATTCAACTGAGACACTTAATATAATCTGATCGTCCATCAATACCCTCTGTTATCAATGAGAGCTTTTGAACTCCACAGTAACGTTCTCAACTACACCTGAATCTTGCTCAAAGCTCTGTTGTATGCAGTAGGAGAAGGTCATCGATAGTGTAGTGTAACCGGATTTGGGTACGTCATGATTTCGCATTCCATCAAATGATAGTAATTTCACCAGTCACAATTTAAAGGAAAGTTTGAAACGTTAAAGTCAGCGATTATACTTCTGCAATCATCCACAATTCCTTGTCTAAACTTGCTTACATACCGCTACTTATTCAGTCCGAATTCGAAGTAGATTTGGAAACATGCATTTTTTTATACTAACACATATATCTTACGTCAAAGAGGTTGTATGCAACTTGATGAACATGTCTGTGGTTTACAGAATCATATGCTATATAGAGTATTCCGCACATATGAGTACTTGGACTATTTGAAACCATTTTTTCTGCATAAAAAGTTCACTTGATCTTCACATTAAGAATATTGGTTCTCTGGACATGTGGTTTAATTAGTTTATCCAAACCTACATCCCGTCTCGTATAAACAAAATTCCTTTATTATGCCTCTAAATAACCCGCACTTTTGTCGAGCACAATGAAGATGGGCAACTGGAGAAGATTCGCAAAATTCTCAGTATCTTTATTTGATTGAAGCTGTTCGGGTACAATCACCACAAGCTGTCAACCCAACCCACACAACCAGTCGTTCAAAGTTTATGCTGTCAAAATACTTTTGCCGTCGGTAATTAATGTACGAAGAAATGCAGTAATCCGAAGTTGAACATAGCGTGAATCGAAGGAAAGTGTTTCTGACCAGTACGAGTAGGCAGCCGGTATAATTAAAGCCTAGTATGTGCTTAGATGTAGGCCACAATACTGCGAATGTACACGCTGCCAGACTTCACGTGACCTTTGTCACGGGTGCATGTGGATGCTTTAAAATGAGTTTTGGGAAACACAACTGACGCAATGATGTCTCGGGTGAACAATATCGGTCTCAGTCAGCAGCCGTTAGCAAATCAAACGTGTCTGTATTAAGATGGTCAGAATGCAGTTATCTTGTCCTATCACAAACTTAGTTCGCTTTCTTGTAAAAGTTGATTTAAAGGATATTTAGGGGTCTCACTTTACGTGCATTAAAATAATCATTAAACACTGGTGAATGTGCTGTGTGCTTACAAGCTAGCAATTTTTTTATGTCATAAGACTATATCAAAAGGGATGTGGTCAGCGATCCAAAAGGGATTAGATGAACTTCAAAGTTTCACATCTAACGGTACGTCCGAACTAAACAGACATAATTGAAGATGAGTCACTGCACCAAGATCTTACAGCATTATCTTTGTAGCCCTATATTAGATAACGTTTCTTCATTAACAGGAATTCACTCTCAAACCATTCATTCTGTCCTAGTGGGGTTTGTTCGAAGTATTCTTTCTGTACAATATTGCAAGTAAAGTGCTGCTCAGACAACATCGAACTGGTTATGAGTATATCATTTTGACTATGTCTATTTCGACTATATATCGGTGGATCAATCTTGGTGAAAACTTTTAGAGTTGTGACTACCATATAACATTTACTGAAATCTGGTGAGTCCACTGTAGCCTCTGGTTCTGAGTAATGTTTTTTAATAGACTTGGACGAAAACGTGAGAAGCAGTTTTTACACAGTGTATCTTTAAGGCAAATTTTCTTGTATCTCATCAGGTACGTTATGAAGACTGTGAACTGATATAGCGAAGTTCAAAGGACATTGTAAAGCTAAACGACAAAATAAATAATCACACTCACACATACAGATACATTGATGCTCATCAGTTACCAGAACAATCTGGTACTGATAAACAAGTCTTTCCGTAATCAATGGGGTGGCTTCCATTTGTTAATTTGCCACCACTGCGTAACATATCTGAAAGACTTTCTACAAGTTCATTTGGGCTAGGCGTGTTAACAAGTGTCAAGTGATCGATGGCGCCGGTGGTGTCTATCAACGTTTTGAGGTCTCAAACTGAAATATGTTCATTAACTTGAATGTATACTTGCTGTTTCTTTCTTCTTGTATATGTGACCCAATACTCAAACCAGTGTGACGAACGTTTTTCTCAGTTTCTGTTTTTTATCAGATGGTCGGTATAAACGAACAGCCTACGTGACACAAGACTCATCCGATGATTCATGTGAGTTGCTTCGTTACAGACTGCCATAGTTATGATTCTACCAACAGCTGAGCACCCATTCTTAGACTTTCAACTATTTCTTCAGGTTTTGCCGTGCTTCACATCCTGATAGCTGTGAGAATTCATGTTAGATCACTATAACAGCGAGCATTCTTCTAGGAAGAGATGCAAACTCGTGTGAGTGTAAATATGCTTGCTTAGAGATGGACACGGAGGGCTTTCTCTCACTAGCAGCGTTGAACTGCCGAGCACCTGTTAGTGTTGCAGGTACCATTTGACGTCGTCAATTCTGTGATTTTATGCTCATCTGACAAACTTAACGAGGACCATTTGACGCACATCTTTGTGTATCCCATCGCCTTCTGGGTTATACATATCTTAACATTCGGCATCACTATTTTCGTTATCTGTTATCGTGGTTTAAGTCCAGTTTAATCTCATTGGTTATCTTCACAACACTTTTGCGTACCGTTGTGACATTGTAACACATTGCAAAATTTGTCCACACCGGTATGTTTTCCTCTTTGTTTGCATAGTTACTCGGCGATACTAGGCGAATGTGTTGATTGTCATTAAAACTATTTCTCATTATCGTTTTTCTATTACTTTGTTGACAATAAGTTGTATAATTGCGCTTGAGAGATAAATACCTGATTTGTTCAGTTTGGGTGCTATCATAAATGTGTCGAAACTAGCTGTGGGGTTGAGCTAAGTCAGTTACTTCATTTCTGCATTTCTGGAAACATCACAATTGGTGTCACGGACTTCTATAACTTCTTACGATGGATTCCTGTCCACTTGAAATTCTGAATATTCATATTTCGTCGATAGAAACCGAAGAACTTAGAACACCGAAATATGGTGTCTCACGGACAAAGAACTGTGGACAGAAAAGAAAGCCGCTCACTTCCTCACCGTAATTGGCAAAGGTTCGTACACCTTGGTGAACAACTTGTCATTTCCTGACTCATACATTTCTCTTTCCAATGAGTCTTTGAAGAAACTGTTTTCCCATGTCCAGCCTGTAGATTTTGAAGCAGCTGAACGAGCTAAATTTCATACGCTCGTGAGGAAAGAAGATCAAGATGTCAGACAGTTCATTCTCGAAATCCAGACCCAAGCAGTTAGGTGTAATTTCGAAGACCAGTTAGAAACTCAACTTCATAACCGTTTGACCGCCGGAATAAATATGCGTGATCTGCAACAGAAGGTTTTACTGCTTCCAAACTCCGCATTCCAGTCAGCTAGAACATTATCGGAACAGTATCAAGATGTCAAATATGCTGTGGAAAAAGGAACTGATGACTTCATACAACAACAACGTGAGACGATTGGAAGCTCAACAAAGGCGGTGGTCCGAAAGAGTAAATATTCGAACTGGAATTGATAATAATCACCCTGCACCTGATTCAAATGTTACCCGACTGGGGAACAGCTGTTAGTCATGTGGTAACAAACATTCCTCATTGACTTGTCGAGTTCGGGCACATTCAATCCACACCTCAGCCCTCTTTCATGCATTCCAACTGTGACGATGATAACTTGAGTTCCGACATCCACTCTGTTGTTCTTGCTGTTAATTCTGGTGATTCTGCCAGTCACATTAGACGAACTTATCTAGTTGATTATTGTCTTGCACATTCATTCATTATGGACATTGGTAGCGTTGAATCATTTATCCCTGTTGATTTCGCAAAGTGCCTGGAAACGGTAATTATAAAACCTTTTTAAGTTTCCGTGAAAGATATCGCCGGCCGTGTCTTAACAATTCTTGGTTCTTTTCAAGTGTAGCGACCCTATTCGTTATTGTCAATTATGTTAGAGCTACGAGTGCCATTTGTACTCTTTCTGGTCCCTACTTTTGTATGTAATTAAACATTTGTTTGAACTAGTAGAGATACCGACAAGTCCCCCGCGCACTCGAACGTACGAACCCGCTGCGTGCACGCTTGTCGATCCGCTCCGTTATCGCTTCGTATTTGTATCCGTCTATTCTCGCGTTGACTTCGCAAGTCAACAATATACTCTGTCTACTCGCTGTATTATTCTCAACCGGTTATCGTTGGTTCGCTCGATCCTACACAATTCACATTTTCTGTTGTTCGATCCAGTGTCAACAATTGCCACTTTTTGGTTATTGATCGTGGGCCATCGATTGTTGCTTTAAAAACGTGAGATTTCGAAGACCTCTGTTTCATTGTTTTCAGGTACACTTGAATCATAAATGCGCCATTTACTCCTTCAGTGTTCGAAAGCTGCCTACGTTATGCGCAGTAAGCCAGTTTTGCACGAACTCTTAAGCAATCCGATCTTTATGAAGCCCCTAATCATCCCTTTTGGGTTACGTAAACCTGTCTCAAAAACGATCGACCAATTTGTGGAGGAAAGAATATTGTCGCCCCGGCAACCTTCGACTTGAGCTACACTCACTGTGACTCCGCTTAAGTGTGACGATAAAATGCCTCGAGTTTGCGGTGATTACCGACTCACGCTCAACAGATTCATTTTGCAGAGGAATTGTGCCACTGTTAAACTAGAGGACATTCCGCATCAATTTCTCGGCTCAAAATATTTTTAAAAGCTTGATTTGAAGGACGCTTTTCTACGGAGTTCACTTGACGTGGCTTCCAGTGCTCTGACAACTATCAATGCTCCTTCCGGATTGTTTCGGTATAATTTTCTGCCTTTCGATCTGAATGTATCACCTGCCATATTTCAAGATGTTACGAACACCATTACTGCCAATCTAGAGGGTGTTTCCATTTACCAACTATGCTTATTCATAATGAACGATTGTGTGCCCTACTCTAACGTTTTTGCCCTTTAAACGTTGCGATCAATTCTTCCAAATGCATTTTTGGTACGTCCAAGTTCTCTTATTTAGGGTTTCTCGCTGGAAAGAATGGTTATCTTCCTGATCCTGACCGTTTTTCACTTCTATCTAGGGCACCCACTCTAAAGAATTTTGACGAGTTTCGTTCTTTAATGGTTTATCTTCAGTATTATTCTCGATTCATTCTTAATTTCTCTAAAAAGGCGGAACCTTTATTTGATCTTTTTCCCCAAAATAATTTTGTTTGGACTGACTTAAATGAACCAACTCTCCGAGTTCTGTTGAAATGTCTGTCTTCCGATTCAGTATTACGTACGTTCTCTCCAAAATTACCATCAACATTGATTACTGATGCGTCACCGACGGGCATTGGAACTGTACTAGAACATGAGGGTCAGCCTATTATTTGCCTTTCTGAACGATTCGACTCAACAGAGCGTGGATATGCGCAACCACAGAAGGAAGCAATGGCGTTTTACTGGGCGATCACCCGACTTCACAAATACTTGTTTGGTGTTTATTTCACTAAAGATACTGATCTTAAATTCATTTGTAATCTTAATAAATCCATTGTTAAGTCTTCTACGACCATGGTTCAGCAATGGATTGTTGCTTTGGCTGCGTACTGTTATAAC
Source organism: Paragonimus heterotremus (assembly GCA_013368495.1). Lineage (NCBI taxonomy): Eukaryota > Metazoa > Platyhelminthes > Trematoda > Plagiorchiida > Troglotrematidae > Paragonimus > Paragonimus heterotremus. The sequence continues at coordinate 10,545 of LUCH01000870.1, read as the reverse complement.
ATCCAGTAAAAAATCATTCCCCTTACTGACTATCTCGGTATGCCGACTCCGGAAATAGTGGTGACTCAGCCACTTCCAGTTTCTCGTTCTGATTTGATTCGTAAACCTCAAAAATACTCCCATGCAATTTTTATTTCATCACTTACTGGTTAGAACTGCGGTGTCCGGCGAGGATTTCCTGAATTTTACAAAAGTCGAGATGAGCTCTCTGATACTCCCGAGGACTTATTGTGTCGTGGTGATAGAATTGTTTTTCCCCCCTCCACGATACTCGAAGACTTACAGTTCAGTTATTTAGGAGTTGAAAAGATTAAATATGACTAGTTGTTGGTCAGAAATAAATGCTCATTTAAGTAACATTTCTAGAGGCTGTACTCAGTGTGTACACAAAGCGCAATCGCGATCATCAAAGTGGACACTCTGATAAATGAATTGTGAAGCCTGGCAACGAATACCTGCTGACTATTGTGGTCCATTCTTGAATAAGTACTATGCCTTGATTATCCTCGATTCATATTCACGTTAGCCGGAAGTTTATTTTACCTCGTCAGCACCTGCGAACTTCACTCTGATTGCACTGAGGAAAACGTTCAGTCAGGAAGGAGTACTATGAATTTTTGTCATTAACTATGACACTCATTTCACTGCGCAGAAGTTTGAAGACTGGCTGAAAAAGTAGGTGCTCACTACATCTAGATATCTTCAATGCAATGGTGCCGCAGAGAATTTTGTGCGTATTCTGAAAAGTGCGATCAGGTCTATCAACCCATCTAATTTTGAAGAAGTGGAGAATGGTGTCGATAACTTCTTAATGCAATATCGAAATTCTGACCGCTCAACAACTTGGAGCGGTCCAGCTAATATGTTCAAAAACCGTGTTCTCCAAACCAACATGTTTATTTTGGAATCAGCTGAAGTTGTATATCATCGTGGCAATTACCTCCAATAATCTTAAGGAATTGTGGTAAATATCCTGGGTATTCGAATGTGTCGCACACTCGATTTAGATGATGAATCTCTCCATCGTAGACACATCGATTAAACTGTCTATAAGTTACCTGTTTCCGTCCCTGCAGTGCCTATTACTAATACCGATGGTTCTGAGTCTACTCCATATTCAAATTCTTCGGTTGAAAATGCTGTTGAGAACGAACCATAACAATTGCGGCTGTCTGAACGCCTCAGAAATAAACAACGCAGAAACCATAACAATCCTGAGTCTCATTTAAACTGTGGCAGATGTGATGACTGTCAATAAACCTATTTCTCACTACTGTTGTTTTATTACATTGTTCACAATAAGCTGTACAATTGCGATCAAGAGGTAAATACCTGATTTGCTCAGTTCGTTTGTTATTACAACTGCGTCGAAACTAGCTTTGGGGTTGAGCTAAATTAATTACTTCATTTATGTATTTCCGGAATTATCACAGCGGATCTGCTGCAAAATTTGATGAGCTCCACCATACTGCGCAAATCGTCGCAACAGATCCTGATTCGGAAACGTATGCACACGTCCGTGAAGGCCGTGTTTCCGGACGCTGGCAAGTTGAAGTTGTTGTGACAATCTAGACAACCAGTTACCACATTCCGTGAGCTAGAATCTTGATCTCCGTCATATTCGTGTACTGTGCCTATTCATCTCGTTATCAATGTTTGCTTAGTATACCCTGATATACCTTCATTCATTCGGACTATTCAGGAACGCAGATCTCATCACCATAATTGTCCACTTACGAATTCCGGCTTACGTTGGTTACAACCAAAGAGATTCTCGGTGATCAATTACAAATTAGTTTATTCCTTGGCAGACAAGTAATTCGCGCTCAGTGAGTCGCGTGCGATTTGAAGCTCAGACGAGCTGTACAACTTATCCTATCATTAATAAACTTCATTGACTTTGACTAGCATCTACCCGATAGACCGGCAAGAAGTGGTATCTAATACTTTGTGAGATAAGGTTTCTGTTCAGCAACAGAGTAACCTTATAGGAGTGACATCCATCAGAAATAGGTGTTACTGATAAGTTGAAAGTAGTCTGGCTCTCACAGAAAAAACGAAGTTCGCATCCTTAATGCATTACCAGGTCAATGTATTACTAAGGGATATGAGAAGTGGGCTGTCACCTTACTGACTAAAATAAAAACCATGTTAATCATCAGACACTGTTAGAGACATCCCTGCTTGTCTTGACAGTAGTCAACCGCCTACACTGGAGCAGATGAAGGAAAGGTTTAAACTACAGGAGTTCCCGTCTGAACGGATTGTTTTTTGTGAACAATGTACTCGTTTCTGTAACATGAGATCAGTCGACGCCTAAGTTACCAACATTTATTATCTGACTATTGAGCGGAACATTTTAGCCTATCTATGCTGTCTTTGTGATAATCCTGTTCATTGGTCTCCGATTCTACTTGATTATCCATTGACATTATTCCTCGTTTAATTCGAGGCATTAGAGGCAAAGTATTCGCCTCTTGATCGTAACAACATGAAAAGCCGTTGACATTACCACATGTGCAAGCAAATTAACTCTATTGGGGTTTGATTTGGTGACGCCCTTTGCCCTAGTGGGATTTCACTGGATCGATCATCACATTTTAAACGGAAGGAGAAGGAAGGAAGGAAGATGGACGGAGTCATCCTGCCAACGGTGCTGTCCTTTCTGGAATGTCTGATAGACAGACTAGAATATCTTCCAACCTGTTCTGAGGTGAAATGCAAACACATAAAGTGCGAAACGCTCTGGATCCATCACTTGACACCATTTACAACAAACCTATCAGCCTTTGAAGTATTCCAAACATCAGCACGGTAAAACAGAACGTGATTTTGAACCGCGACGCCCACCACAGAGACAGACTAAAATTGGATCTCGAGCTGGTCCAAGCTTGTCCCAGCACACGCTTACCCCATCCCTCACATTCCTCTGGTATTGTAGCCCTTCATCCAGTTCGTACAAAAATGACCAGCAGAACCATGTCTAATGCAGGACGCGAAGCGTGGCAGGCCGTACAAAAAGCAATGCTCCTTACTCACAGTTACTGTCACAGCGACGAAAGAGATGCCAAAAGGCTTCTCATAAAGGCATTTCAGAGGCTATAAATCTTGCTGTAGCAAACAGGGAATATTCGAACTTCTATCACAGCCCGAGACAAAACCCTTAACTGGTTTGCGACACTTTTGCCCCTGTAGTCTCCACAAAAAAGAGTTATATTTCACAATTCATTCTTGTACATTTTGTATACATCGTTTTGTTACCTTCAGTTGTACGCCTGTTTGAAACCATCATAAATCAATTTTGAATCGAATCATCAACACGAATAAACGGTGGGCACCGCGCATCATCTCTGTCTCCTTCAGTCTTATGAATTTTAGGACGGTAAAGTGGCTGGACGGTGAAATATTTTGGCTCCGCGTATTAGCTGCCCTATCAACTCTCAAATTTTATCATATCACGCCGTTTGTGGAATTATCTATCAATCATCCAACGAATCTCATCTCTGGCGCTGTTTTTTCTTCCTCGTGATGTTCTATTCATTCTAACGGACCTTGGCTTATCAGTGAGTCATTCCTATTTTTACCGATACATCTTCCGTTTTATTTGTACGTCTATCTTTGATCCTATCCGTCACCGTTACGACTTTTCTGTGATACTACTACATTTTCTGTCATTTTTATCAGTTGGTTGATAAGTTGCGGTAGTTGGAAATACGTAATAGTGCAGTGGAGTTGAGCGATCGCATCATGCTACTCATACCGCGGCTATTCAGTAGCAGGTGCAGAGCATATATTTTGACATGTTACAAGCCACAGGAAGAATGCAGGAAGGATCACCAAAGTGCAGCACCGCTCATAATGGTCCTTGCTACTTG
>LUCH01000869.1:141764-159772 GCA_013368495.1 Paragonimus heterotremus | reverse complement strand
TGGGAATGCGACAGCTCCGATCAATTGTGGGTGATGTTCAATCTATATGAAAATCAAAATCCCCTACTACTCACCAATAATCAAATACTGCCCAAACAGTCAATGATTTCTGTGGTTTCAACTTGGAGAGAAGTCCTAATCGAGGGGTCATCGATTGGAGTTAACAGACAGTAACTGTGTCTCCTCTCGAGGCGATAGGGCAACCTGATCATTACTCACAAGCGAAAGTGGTTGAGTGTTCACATATGATAATCCGGTCGTGCCTAACGTGAGGTCAATGGCGCAGTGGTACACACGGTTGCCTCATGAACAACATGTCCGTGGTTCAAGTCCCGGCAGTGGCGATGATATGCACTACTGATGAACTTTAATGAGAGCGAAACTCGAGTCTAGCGCTTCTTTTTGAAATGGGCCGACTGGAAAGTTTATGGGAATGTGACAGCTGCGATCAGTTGTGGGTGATGTTCAGCTTGAAATTAGCCGACTTCCCGACTTCTCATTAGTGGTGTTTTCTGTCATAACTTGCACCTCTTTATGACTATAACAGTCACGAAATTCTACAGGTTTTGTCGCTAACTACCACAAATTACTAGCTTGAAAGGTAATCATAATCTGACACGTATGTAGCAGTGTACGAGATGTGTGCGAATAACAAAACTAGATAACATCATGCTAAGACTTATCAAAATCGGGAGGGTGAAGTAAAAACAAGTGGGGTTGTGTCACTGATAAGACCATTGAGGTTTTGAGGGTACTGCTGGAAGATGAGCTGATGTGATAAAAGTTCCTATTTTTAATTCGATTGGTGCAGGAAGCTGAATAATTCTTGGATTTGAAGGTCCTCTTTGGAATGCCATGTATGGTTTACCTTGTACGGTGACTTTAAAGAAGGTGTGTTTTTAAGCGTGATGCGTAGCATACAGGTGGATAGCACTACTTGTATATTTTTAGAGATATTCACGGGTAAGTGCCATGCCAGATAGTGAACCAGGCTAGTTGTTGTAGCTTTGTTGACGGAGTTAAAATGACAGAACGTATAGAGTTGACTTCCAGAAGATATGTTATGCGCTGATTGCCAGTTGTTGTCTCTGACGTTGGTCAGATAAACATAGTCGCCTTTATAGTTAGGACTACCTCCTGAAACTGTCGTATGCAACCTGGGAATACGTTACCTTATTGATTAAGAGGAAATTCACATGAATACTCACCTGGCTGTTTCAACGGATTAATTAGGGAACATTGACAAATAAATCTATTGGAGATGTGATGAGTTTAACATGATCGTTTGGGCTAATGAACAGCTACCTGTTGTTCTTGAACACCATGCTTCGTTTGTGTACAACCCGTATCAGCCAGCCTATATTGGTGCAAAACGTAAAGAACATATCAACTAAGGTCACGGCACAAACCACGAATGGGTGGCTAATTTGTCGCCTCTTTCAAATAACTGTTATCCTACACAGTGTTTTGCATTTATATCGGTATTGGTTCAAAGGACGAGAATACCACCCAGTCTTTAAGGACATCTCTGTGAAAAAACATTGTTGTGTCCGAGACACATCTTTGTTGTTGTGCGGCATGTAAAGCAATGTGTTCTTCAATTTGTAAACCAAAATCTATGGTACTGTGAGCAATTTCATTGGCAGTACATATCGTACCGTTTGATGCAATTGACGACAGCAGTGGTTGTTGTTGCTATTGCCACTAATCTTGTTTTCATTTTGTTGTGAATAAAATTGTGGTTGTTTTTATTCATTCCAATTTCTGTCAGTGAGAGTAGGCCAACTCTAATTTAAAGTAACTATTGATTCGCACGTTTATACTGGTATTCACAGTGTGCTGGAAACCCTATATTGTTGTTGGTTCGTCGGGTGTCCCAGTGAGGGCTGTTCACATGACAAGGAATGATGAAATGTGGAGTCTTCTAACGCCGTTTCATGAATACGATGTCAAATTAAATTGTACTCAAAGAAGTGTGAAGCATTCCGTTTCTGTACTTTCAGCCATGCAATGCGGGTTGCTAAATTTAGAACAGTTGAACAATATAATGGTGCTCTAACTAGAGTTCTAACCCACTTCGTTACGTTCAATCAATGTCTGTTATGACAACAATATCTTCTTCAGTAGGCTAGTTTGAGAAGTAACATTTCGGTCCCCGTACCGCATAAAAATTTCAATAAGGCACGTGGCGTTGATTATGTTGCAATCCAAAATTGGATCATAACATCTGGATTTCTCATGACAATGCCTCACTGCTTTTCGAAAATCACTCCGGTATCATGTCCACAACATAGCGATTTTTTACAGGAATGTTCAATAGCTATGAGATTTTATCCTGTCACCTAAGGCTATATTTGTTCATAGGTAAAGGAAATTGAATTCCCGTCTTCGATGAGTACTACAGCGGGAGTATTGTATTGCCTCATCAATGATTATTGTCAGAACGTAGAACGCAGAGGTGAGATTTTGATGGTGAAGAAATTTCTTCTACAACAGACGCTTGCCGATCAACTTTGTTACCGTATCATCTACGCAAAACAACTGCTCAGTAAACTTTGCTTCTATCTTTTCTTTTGATATTAATGATGGAATGTTAATCCCAGAAGTCTGTCGGCTAGGCTTTGCTCCTGTAAGATCTAATCTATGCTGACTTTTACAAATGAACTCATGGATGCACATCCCACCTAAGCCGAAATAGGAATAACTTCAGTTGGCTTACCGGTTTGTAAAAGTGGCTTCAGTGCGCGGTGTCACCTACTTTTCTGGATATTCTATGCAATTAACGTGACTGGAATTTTCTAACGATGATGTGAGCTAAAATTAATGTGTTATGCTTTGAGGACGAGCAAACTGTGAGCACACGCGTAGACTCACAATTAGGTAACGATCAAGTTCGCAACTCCCTGATTATTTCGAAAGGAATGAATAATTTTTAGTAGTTTTCTCCTGCATCCATGGGTTGTGACCCCAGTTAGTTAAGCGTTACGATGAGGCTTTTATCGAATGAAAGTTGTGAATTATTTTTGAACTATTCCATGGTCTTAAAATTGTCGTCAACAAATATTTCTCTCAATAATAGCCGAGTTGTTAAAGTTTAGTGTAGAGCCGTCGTATGTCGCAATTAAGACCAATGATTTTATAACTAGAATAACGGTGACAGTTTTTTTCAAGTTCATTTGTCATTTCGGTAAAAGCAGGTATTGTAGATGCCAAGAACGCTTATTGTGGTTGGTGGCTTGCAAAAGATCATCTATCGCATACACATGTTCACACAACTAAGAACATCGATTGAATTACGCACTGACTTGAAAATACCGTAAATGCGACTGAAATTAATTGCACATAATTTCACGGCACATCCTGTCTGCGAATACTAGCCAGGCCTGACACAGTTTTGCTGCAACGTTTTTGATTGACCAAACTGAGATCAGATTACCTCAACCGGTAAACCAGCAGAATGTGAACGGGAGACCAAATGTTTGCCCTGTGTCCTTGTTGGCTCGCCAGATGACTATTCTGATTGCCGAACATAAAAGCTCAACGTAAACCAGTAATATTTCGTGTACATAAGCATCCAACATTAGGGATTATTAAAAAGACCAATTGAGGCTGACCAATCTGCTGATCCCACGTCATCTTTTACCATGTTGAGGCGCATAGGTGAAAGACATTATTAAAAAGTGACCTGAATCTTTCGCGACAGCTTGTCAGGAATATCTCTGTACTCATGTAAGTTAAAGCCATGGTCGCCAAACTTGTTGCCATCCATAACGCTCCAGTACTAACCACTAAAACGTGTAGTCTGTTGTATCGTTCACTGAGAAAGAAAGACTGGTCAACACTCGAGAAGTACCCTAAAACTGGACCACTCGTTCGTCACGCACTGTGTTTCGGAATAAAAAGCTGCACACGCGCATCTTGCTTATTTATTAAGTCATGTGATTATCATATTGATAGTGAGAGTAGCAGGCAAGGAATTATCCTTTCCATCTATAACCTCGTACTGGAAAATACATGAATGTAAACGGGGAATTCCTCTCAAGATCCAAATCATGTTACTCTTGACTCGCTATGTTCAGATGATGTTTTCAGTCTTTCTTTTGTGTGGCCAACAATGTTGCTTTCATCAATATTATAAAAACAGCCTAGTTAATGGCGATAAAATTGCTTTTTTTCACTGTCCACACACGTTCACTTGACGGTTTGAGTTACAAGAAAAGTAAAATAGTATTTTAACGTCTCACAAAGTTTGGCAGATAAGATGTCCGACCAAATTAATAAGAGATACTTAATTTTCTAAATACCGTAGAATAACCAACGTCAGAAAGAACATGAAAATGAGATACACCGCTGACGAACGAAACTCTAGTCTACTGCGTCTGTTCAAATACGACTGAATGGAAGGTCTGTGGGAATGCAACGATAAAGCAAAATCACCCGTACTGCTGATCAATAATTAAGATATCGTCCAACAATTTACTAATTTCTGTGATGTTAACTCGGACAGAATTCCTTGTCAAGGGGTAATTGATTGGGGTTGACGGGTCAATTACTGTCTCTTCCCAATCGATCCGGTAATCACAGCATTATTTACGAGCAAATGTGGCTGAGAATTGCCATGTTATAAGACAGTCGTGTTTATTCCATGATTAGTGGCGCAGTGGTCAACGCGGTTTTCTCATGGAAGCGTGGCCGGGGTTAAAATCCTGGTAGTGTAGAAGGATATACACTGTTGGTGATCATTACCAAACTCGAACAGAAATTCTGTATGACTGCAAAGACAGCGGTACTTGGTTTAATAGCTAAACATCCCCCTACTGCACACCGGATACTAAATTTGATGCTTGTTTTCCTACTCCGAATCCAGATACCTCCCTGTGATTCAGTGAGTCACGTTATCCAATCCAAGTCAGTGCTGTGCCTTCTCACGGTTAATGCATTATTGAAAGTGTTATAGGTTTACAACCCTGGTATGCCCTCCATCGGTGTAGAGAGCCACGGAAGTATCCACTTTCGAAGAGTCATCATTTGTATCTGACAAAATGTTTGGAGACGCAGACTGCCGAGCTGGCTGCTTTTCCGTTTGACTGTGTGATATTCTAGAACGAGAAGTTACGGAGGGCGTTGAATTTGGTAATTTAGTATACGGCACGAGCTTATATTTTCACTGAAAAGTATTGGATTTTAGTGACCTGTATCTTGATATTGTGTTTTCTTTCGTGCATGTTGTGTTACTTCTCTTACTGCAATTAAATTGGAGTTATTGGTCCAACTGTCCGTAGGTTTTTCATTGAATAGAGATTGTCAAGGGAATGGGTTAGTTTAAACCGATTGATATCAGTTTCTCGATGAACTCTTCTCTTTTCGCGTTCAACAGAAAAATGTTCGGTATGGTGAAAGAAGTAATGGGAGCATAATGCCAGAACATGTCTCTCTATCAGTTTGAAAACGACTAGAATGGCTGTACCGCTTAAAGTGACAGTAACATCAGTGCAAACTTTAGAAAATTCAGCAAGTTATTCACAGCCTAGGTCTTGTAGCTGAAAAGATGAAGTGAAATCCCACTGACTCTGGTGCAGTAAGATTCACCCAGGCAGCTCGTTTTAGCAGTAGTAAATGAGTACGTTTTTTAGATATTCAATGGCTTGAATAAATAGAAAACCGTGTAACTAACTCGGTAGGCATCACTACTAGATGGTATGCGTAATAACAGAAACGTTGCCTTCTGATGATATACTATTTCAATAGGTGTATTTAATCTTTAATACGCGGTGATTTTGTAGCGTAATTGTATCACATGTTTTCAAAGTGGTTTCCATGGGGTCCCTGGTCATTGTTATCGGGGGTTTCATAAAAGTAACTGTATAAATAATGGCGGATAGATGGATAGTTCTATAACATTGTCAATCTTCTCTAACTAAAAAATCTGGTAGCTTCGTTCTTGAGAAATGTCCAGGAATTTAATGTAAATTTCTCAATCCGTACGGAGTAGAATACTGGGAAGAAGTATTTCAGTTGTCAAACGAAAAAGAAGCCATATGTTGAGAGCACCTTTGAAAATTTTATGCCGTATTGTTACAAACTACACTGGACTGATAATCATATTCGACCTATTTTTAAACAGCCTCCGTCCTGTTTACTTAGTAAGACTTGGAGAATATACAATATATCAGACTGCTGTTCGCGACGTCACATATACTTCCGAGAACTATGTCATCCAAATTAAAATTGACCACATAGTGTCATAAGTCGACTAGTCTTATGGACAGATTGCATACTGTGTAATATCACTTGCGAGTAACGAAAAAACTCTCAGACGAAAATTCATGGTACTTTATTATCGTTCAGACGTGCCTTTCCATATACTTGTAATTATAGGTATAGTCATACAAATATGCCAAATTCTGTATAGTTAAATTTGGTTGTTCTTTTTCGGCGAATGATTAGGTATGTAGGTGTTCGCGTTATATATCCCATTTTGCCGTATTAATCTACGTATACCTATGAACTGGAAGGAAAGACATAGATATGGGCATTCACATTATTTTTCTGTTAATTAGATTTCCCAAGTAAACGTTTGCATGTAATCGACCTTCATTAAAATTAGTTGGTCAGTTTGAAGAGATCTTTATTTCATAGAATTGATCGAAGTTAACCGTTTCCGTTCCAGATGAGAAAGCCGCTTTTCTTTGGTTTGGTTCATGGTGGCTGCAACATCTCTCATGTTTGGTAGCTTAGTTTAATTTGCTCCAAACTTCACGACTAGTGCACACTGCAGAATACAACTTGATATTATATGCTTTCAAGTGTGACCAAACTAGCAATGGCTTTCCCAGGGCTTCTTACTAGTGACTGTGTCTGTAAACCTGGGGAGCCGTTCCACTGGAAGTTGTCGAACTATCAGTAAGAAAACATCAATTGGCTAACTCTGACACAGTAGTGACGAAAGAACTGCAGACGTGGATGTGGCATGTACAGTTCAAACGACAATTGGCTGGATAATGTAGAGCAGTGTTACATCAAATAACTTAAATTTTCCAAGTGTTTGAGTTTTTGAGGTCTCCTCTGATTGACGGTTATTGGACTATTGGTATCCATGCAATCGGAAGGTCTACGATTGGTTATAGCTGCGGCTATCCCGTTGGTAAGCCCTTAACTGGAGCGCCTGTGGTTTACTAATTATTAGTGTGGCGTGGTTCCTAATTGATTATATCTCAACGGCGCTCCGAACTGTTGTACTGGGGTTCAAACAATTTTTACTTGTAAAACAAGACACTTTAGGAGACATGTTCCTGTCTCAATGATCATTTCTTTTAAATGGCTTCTTGTGAGAAAATGATACAAAGAAGACAAAACCGATTTTCTGTCCTGTTTCTACGGTGTGTACTACTTCTTATAGGGTAACGCGTAAGCCAAATGAAACATGTCGATGACAATATGTTCATAACCTGAGTTCTTTGGTAAAGATCCATGGGCAAACCGGATAAGTTCATCTTGAAAGTACACGAACGAAAAGGCACCAAAGTCGAATGCGTAAAATTATCCATTGTATGCCAGGCAGAAACTAGCTTCTTACTATATTCAAAAGGTCCGAGGGTTAACAACAAAGATTAATTGTGATTTTCTAAAAGCATATATGACAATAACCAAAATATTTCAGGTATATGAACATGCACAGATTCAGTGTGATTGACATGACAACTAAGCCAACTCGTCGGTGTTATTTATCGCAAGTTCAATAAAATACAATTGTTTTCTCTGTTACTATCACGCAGGCCTACGTCCAATCTTGGAGAAAATGATGCGTATTCCCGAATAACATACCAGTCCTCATTCGATATCGAACAGGTACTTAACCTACATATACGTGTGAAAATGGTGTCTTCTTTAATCGTCCGCAGACGTTCACAGTTGTCTAAAATATCTACCATTTTCTTTTTCCTACGAAGTAAGAATTATAAAAGTCCGCGTTTAGGCTGATCTTTTGTTTTTCTGCAGTTCCATCTTATTGAGTCATCAGGCATTTCGACAACTTATCCGGTTTGGTAAACACTACCAAATGATAAGAATGAGACAGTTCGGACGGGACAACATATAAAACAATTTAACTACATATGGCAGTATTTAACAAGCAATTAACTTGGAGCTTATTAAACAGGTGAACAATGTTAGATTGAAAACAGGAGTTTCTTTCGAACATGAGCTTATTCATGAAAAGACAACTGTGCAAGCACATGTTTACGGTACCTTTCACCAGGCTCATACACCACCGGGAAATTCGACTCTAGCGTGATATCTGTGACCAGCTATGAGTATAACAACTGATAAAACTTCCATAATGCAGTCATCTCAAATGTGTTTCAAACAGTCTGTCCCACATACTGATGGTCTTCAATCCATCCGCACTATTCAAACGCACGGCCTGAACACTTCCACTGGTTTCCACTGACCGTTATTAGCCCATTAGTTCCACATCAACGTTTTTGAAAGGCACACAAATGGGCAGCCACTAAGTTGTGAGATCTAATTTTGATGGAATCAAACAAAGGGGATTCCCACACTTTTGAAGCGAAGTCAAATTTCTGATGAAAAATTCCTTCCCACCATGCTTGGAACTCACATCATACCCGAAATCCATTTATTGGATCACTGGATTTTTCCGGATGTGCTATGATTAATTGGTTATCATTAGTGAACTGATAGGAAAATGTGCGGACAATTCAGCACGTCCCTCCCTCCCGTACGCATTAATGCATGATTTTGCCCAGTATGTGATTTACGCGTTCAGTTCGTTTTGGTCAATCTGTTATTTCTGTAAACCGCGAAAAAATCAAGCTTGACGAAAAGTAGATTCTAATTTACATGCAATATGTGCAGCATATGGTTACTCAGTATTAAACTTGCTTGCTTTGCGAACTTTCTGATGTAGACTCAAGTAAACCATATCGAACACAATGAGGTCAAAAATACACATAAACAATCTACCTTTATTGCATTCACACGAACCGTACGATTCGTTTGGTTCGGTACGGTGCAGGTTGAGAATCGCTTACCCGATTGTACTGATTCCAGATCCACCTATAGCCTCAGTGCAATGGACAACAGGAAAATGTACACGTAAACGCAAGGTCAATGAAAACAAAATGTACTGAAAGCTTGATTTTTATTGAATTCATTGAGACTTTCTTAGGAAACTGACCATTATAACATGTTTTAGTCAATTGAGAACTCAAAAACAATGTCCATTTCTAGACGCTTAAAAAATTGAGAAGCCTTTCCAAGTCTTCATACATTGATAAAACTAACTCAACCATACTCAAACTCTGTGCTGTGAGCAAGAAATAAGAATGACGTGAGAACGGTTTATTCATTGAATCGAAACCGGTCGTATGTGTTTCAACAATACAACAGACAAGCATATATTTGCATGTATTACTACTACAAGGGGACTTCAATCATGAATGACAACTTCGCTCATGGGAAACGTCATTACTGGACAGGTCAACTTTCATTATTAACTGGATACGACAAAATGTGTATCGCTATGATTTCAAAATGTCCACCTTATATGCGGAATTATTTGAGTTTTGTAATCTTGAGATTCATCGGTGATCTCGCTCATGTGCAACGAGACAGTGAACAGGAATGTTAATGACTGCAGTTTATTCTGTCGAGAATAATGCTTTTGCGCAAAGCTGCAGCCATGAGGCTAAGCACTCTCATATGATACAGGTCCGACGTTAGCAAACGAATAACTAACACAATAGCTGAAAACACAACCCATATCTAATAAACATTCTGATGTTTCAGAATTCAGCACTCCAAATATATACTCTCTGCTACCAAATAACACCACCACTAGGTGTTTTACCAGCATTCTGTAGATGACCAACTCGGTGGCAATTTAGTTGCAGAAGGATTGTACAGCCACTCTGCGACTGGATGATATGTTAGACTTTGCCATTTTCATTCAGCTCTTTAGTAAACCTATCGGTCAACATCTAACACACAACTATGACAGATTAGAACACAAAGGCCCTTATGCTTACTTCACAGTGCCTGTCACCTTGGACGTCGAGCGATACTCAGTACACCTGACTTATTCAACACGTGCAGGGCATTCACCGTGAGGACTTGGTTTGCTATTTACTAAGCTATTGCATCGAAACAACAACGATTTGGACTGGAGAAAACAGTCATAGTTTAACTGAGAACGAATGCCTTCTTTAGAGGGAAACAACAGTGTTTCTATTAGTGACTACTATTAGCTGACATTCTTGTTACCTTTTGGCTAACAAATTGGTGGTTGTTTTCGTCAACTGTGAACCTAGCGATTTGGCCGGTTGAAACAGATACACGTTTAAATCAATTGCCACATTCACACCTTTAACAGATGGTCCTTATACTGACTGGTTAAAATTGTTCGACTCTTGTTTCACACAAACCATTTTTTACGTCAGTTTCGCTAAGTCAGTACACTTACCGGCGAGGCCAGTCATTTACTGTCAAATGAATCAGTCACTTACGTGATTGCACCGGAATAGAATCATCACATACACCTTATATCTTATTTTCTCAAGGGTCAGACATCTGGGTCAGTAACACAGAGTGGAGTACCTTAAGTCGGTCTGGTTCCTAGGCATTATTGACCAGGGAGTAACAGAAGTTATGGTTGTCACAAAAATGATACTATTCACTCCTTGGCCACTTTTACTTAACTCTGTCCCCAGGAGTTTCCTTTACTACTGTTTGTTTGCAAAAGTGAAGACAAGCAGTCAACATTTAAGCTTTTAATACTCACGTTGGTTGGCAAGTTGCTCAGACAACTCCTGCAACAAATCGGGAGTTGACTGTGTGTTATCATCCTGAGACAGTAACAACCACATCGGTAAGAACAATCATGACAGTTGTAATATGGTGATCAATTTGAATCATTCTCTAGATACTCGCTGATCTAAGTTCATTAGCCTCAGATTCTGTGGTGACGTCGAAGCTAGATCTCTTTATTAAGCTGAATTGGCGATCGTACGGAATATTAAAGCAAAGCACTGTTTTCTCATCTGAAACTTGATAAACCACAACCTTTTTTTAGGTTAGCGGCTGTTGGTGAAAGCTGCAGAAGCCTAGTAATCTCATTGTATCGAACTACACTTTATCGAGTGGCAGTTCATATGTTATTGTGAATAAGTTCTATGAAGCTCCCAGTGATATGTTCAAGCCGACAAAACACACAGTATTGTGACGACAGACGGCTTGAATGTTGAGCTTGGTCTTTTTTCTCCCAGACAGAAAAAACCTGGAAAATCTGTTTAGTGAGAAAGATGATAAGCCGTCAGACATTTGATCATTTTGTGGCCGTCCAACCCCCAGTACCGCATCCAGCACAAGAATATGTATTGTGACAATGATTTCACATTTTGAACGTTCAGAACTCCTCAACTACTTAATTTACCGTTCAGCAGTGAATATAGGAGTTTTCCGTGGGTAAGTGATGTTGATGTTAATCACTTCATGCTGCACTGAATGTTCTTTGTTCAAGACGTCAGGCGTTGTCGACGGGGTAGCGGGATGAAGTAGATAGAGTGCCACAGAAAATGGTGCTGAACGGCGTCAGTACCTAAGGGACTTTATCCACCTGCTCCAACCGGGTTGTAATAAAAACGTGGTGAGAGAAAAAACAGATTTTCGATTATTAGAGGTTGGATTCAGTTTACCAATGCAAGGTTATGTGGTTACCAACATAAAGTCAAGCACATTTCCGAACCTATCTTCGCACCGTCTCGTGGTCCTTGCTCCCAAGTGAACAAAACCCGTCAACATTTCCTGCTTCCCTTGGTGATACAACTTGAATTATTTTGGTCTGTAGATTCTTTCCGATATCTTCCAGGAAGAGAGCAACAAAGTGTTATGTGGCCTTGTTATGTTGTTGAAAGGTCGAAACAGTGCGACCAATGTGACCAAGCAGAAGCAGGATCATCATCTCTTAAAACTGTCTGAAAGGTTTTCTGCAAGCAACATGTTAACGAAACCGTCCAAATATGTATGTGGCCCAAGGAAACTGAAATTCTTCGGCTTCACAATGAACCGTAGTGGTTGTTGACCGAGTAAAGGTCGCTTCAAACTGCTGACTGACATGGAGTCGCCAGAAGATTCATGGTGCCCAAGGTACACCACTGGCTGTCTACTTCAGAATTATCTCAATATTCGCCACAAGATCACAACCATCTTATTTTGCTCAGCTAGCTGTCATGGTCAACTGAGTAGAAGAGGGTGAAAGATTCATGTGCATCGTTATATGCTGCGTCATTGAACATCGCCTGCTTGCACTGTTGTCACCAAACAAACGCATCACACTGACGATTTGAACTTCAAACTGTGGAATGAGAGATGAAATGGAACAGGAAAAGTATCCAATAGTCTGTATTCCCAGCGTACTCCATGTTGCCAAGTAATGGTACACAGATGCCGAAGGAAACTTTTATTCCATCTTACGTCGTTTGGAGTGAAGTTACAAACCTGCATGGATTGCCAAGAATTGAAATGTCGGTACACTTAAAATATGTCCAGTACGACATGCGTGGCCTGCAGGGATTAGTGATGGAACATTTCTGTGGTCAGTCATCATGATATTCTGGATCTGTAAAGCAGTCATGTCTTTTTGTCATAGAAATCATGAATCGCTGTGGCGGAACAATGTAACTTGAGGGCATATATTGCTCCGGCCTCAAATGAAGAGTCACCGTAGTGCTGATTATTAGTGATTTACGCTCTTACCAAACGTTGAAAGTTCAAGGTCGTTAAGAAACTATCCACGGTTTTTCTTTCACCCTTCGATAATGTTCCTACCAAAGCTCATAGCTGTTCCGGATAGTCCACACAAAGACCACTTCAGTATTATGGAAAAGAAGTCAACGGGAAGACTGTTGTGCTGGTGAGCTGTAGTGGACCACACTATTTGCATATCAGCTATGAACTGCGACGCGTGGCTACACGATGTCAAATCGAGAAGAAAGAACTGAACTCTATGACATATGTCATATACCTTGATAGCACGTGCACGTCGACTTCTGCAATCAGCAATGCGATTACTTGAGCGCTAAGAAACAGGGGCATGTCAACTACAACAATATTAGCTCCTGGCTGATGGTCTTTGGAACAATAACATCGGAGTAACTGATATACTCATTTCAGTTTTTTGTTGTTCACAACGATGGACCAGACATTCTAGTGTGTTTTGATGTGGAAATGGCTGGATTATTATATATTCATTCGAAGCTGAACACTGGTAAGTAAAAGAATGACCACATACGTGGCAGGATATAGCTGGGTTCTCTATGAATACCTGACTAACAAACCAGAACGTCTGGCAATATTACTTAACTAACAATTATCAAGTAGGAATGATTTTTGATAACTTACCGGTTGTTTTGATAAGCAAAATTTCAAGCAGCAGGTAAAACTTAGCGGATTTACTTTAAAAAAAGCTTGGGCGAATAATCGTGATTTTATTTTCACTGGGTTGGTTTGGAGAATCCATTTACACTTCACTGGTCGAAATGTAAGGCTTTGTTCTCACCTTAGTCGTACACATCTCGTTTGTGACCTAAAAGTTCAGTAACACTGGAAATAAGCTCAATATCAGTTCGATCTCAATCATCACAATGGAATATATTGATCCGATCTGACTTCGTACAGGCGTTGTGTACAAAAAGGCGGTTGTTAGTAGAGAAACTGTCCTCCAACATACAAAAATAACATAATTAAAAACGCAGATTTGTGTACAATAATTTTCATGGTTTTTATTTTACTTCTCAGTATTCGATTATGCCGAACTTGCCGTTCTATGTACGCATCAACAAATTTTCACGAGTAAAATGAATGATACTTTCCTGTGCGTGTCGTATCAAACTGGATAAAATTTATTTGCACACAAAGACATGCATACATCCATTTGCTGATATCATCAAAGGTTTGACATACACAGTGATTAAAAAGAACTGGACAAGACGAGAGAAAGGTGTGCACTATTGTAATTAAGTACAGTAAACGATCCTAGATGGCTAAGAGCAAAACTCGTTGGAATAATTATTTCCAAAGCATAGAACCCAAACTATTCTGTCAGTTCTATCAGACCTTCGCTCTTTTTTTACATCAATTTATACTTGTTAACCTTTCTTACAACCAGGCGTACGCATTACTTACATCCAAAATTTATATGTAGTATTTCTAATCGGAAAACGAATATTTGAAAATCGGTTTATTAAATCAGCCAAAAAGCTTCAAAACGGCCAGTATGTAGTTCGATCAGTTGTGGTTGGTATACCTCGGACACACATCCTCTTGTTCCATTGGTAAGCAACACGACGCTTGACATTTAGCAAACTTAAGTAACCAAAATGAGACTGTTCTCTGCATGTGCATTCACAAGTCCCATAAAATGACTATAGATTGGAAGAAACGGAAAGTGTTTATGAATACCCAATTCAGCGATGGATGGTTCAGAATAAGTGACAGAGAGAGACTGCAGTGGTTTCTATAAAACTGGGAGGTTTGCCGTTTCAAAAAGTAAATGCGAAGCAATTGCCGGAGATCAGATGACAGAAACTATTACAGCGGTGGCTTACTAGATATGGAAGGAACAGCTTACCTTACGGAAAATGCGACAACTGATTAAAATCAAATGCACACATTACGACTTCAATCTACCTGAATAATTTTGCTGTCAACAAAGGCTAGGTACTCAACTGTGGTTTCTTCCTGAATGTTTATAATCTTTCATTGAAACTATCAGTTGATGACAGTGTCATCACAGACACTTGACAGTGTGATCCAAAGTGAGTGCAACTGTGCTCCAGTTGCGTGTTGTGTGCAAATTAGGTTGCTCACTGAATGTTTCCGTTTTGGCCGGTAATTCTACTGCGGTAAGTTTGTCTTGGAAAGCACAAATTTCGGAACCAGTGGCAGAATTATGAGCTCTTTAGAATAACCTCTGACACAAAACATATTGAGAAGCTTTCAACTCTAAACCTTCTTCCGGTTACTATAGTTAACAGTGTTGTGATCCAACTGAACACTGTGTGTTGCATTTCCTCGGTCATAATAATAATGTCCACTACCACACACAAACACCAGGTCTGAGGATGTACACAAAGTTAGTAATCCACTGGTAGGTTACATACCAATGGGAGAATTTCAGTAATGAACCTCTCAGACAATTACCTACTGGACCATAGTCTGCAGACAGAGTGCGTTCGTCTGAAATGCTGGTTTCCGTAACTCGTTCATAGGCAGTGGTGAGCAAGCTTTCATCTCCAGGAATGTACTGGGTACATCAGTAGTAACGAACCAGCCTGTCCTTAACTTGGTCATATCACCCGGTATTGGGTTGTCTTTTTCCCATCGGTGCAGGTTGTATATATATCCACACAATATCCTAAGATCTGTTATGCCGCCTAATATATATCATATATATATATACATTAATGACGCCAGAAGATAACAGTTCTCTTACAATCTGTGAACAGCCGAGCTGAAATGAAACGAACAGTAGTAGTCATAATATGTAAATGTGTGGTGAGGTAATATTTAAGTGGAATCGGTCATCATCGAAGCTTATTACAAGTGCAAATGATTGTATATTCTTTACTGGCTAACAGTAATTCACTGTTTTGTAATAACGATTACTGTATCATTTTAACACTAAGTCCAAATTTCGTAAACTTAACTGGCTACATGGCGCTAAACTGTGTTTCTTTTCCACTTTGTACAGTCGTTTGACGACACCACTCATATCTTTCGTAATAATCTTTCGTTCTACGACATTACCCACCTGATCTCGCATCGGTAGCCAAGCCCAATCTGTGCACTTCGGATATTGTCAATCGGAAGCATTATAGTGGTCATCCTAATAACTGATGAACGTTGTGCTAGTCCTGATCAGCTGTGCGTGCACCAGCCTGTCTGTTTGATAATGATCAGCTGCTCACCTTGACACATATACCTCTGTCGTGACCTACCGAACTGTTTGACTGATCACGTGAGTGCTTAGTCAAGGCGGCCAGTGTGTATGTGGGTTGATGAACCTATGTTCGCATTGCGTCCACTTTTGTGTGTGATTGATCTGTGTACTTGGTCTACACTGTGCACAGCGAATTCAATGACCTGCTTTTGGACCTGGGGATATAAGTGCATATCCTTAATTTTCGTGAATATTTCTATACTCTGTTACCTTTCAACGGTGCATTTATTTTTTCATCACGCCTAATCTGAAGAGGTATTCCTTCAGTTTACTGTTCCGTTCATTGTCTTATATCACACACTCAGCACTTGGGAGAAGTCATAGCACATGTGGCGGTAGAATTTGCTTCGTTCTGCTCATGTGTGTAACTGAGAAGGTAGAATTGGTGGGAAGTAGAACTTTCTTTCTAAGTACGATCAACAGTACGAACAGCCCTCCTTCAACTAGGGGGATAGAAAACCTAACTCAACCCCAGAGCATGTATGTTTCAAGAAACAGCATTACTTTTAAATAACAACCGTAATCTTCCTTTTTCCTTACAGGCAAACAGATTAGACTGTACAGGATTGACCATACCATACAATATACCGTAGTGTATTACACTGGCATTACTTAAATGGTCAGTTATTGAGGATTTCAACTTTAAAAGAACAACAGTGACTGATCACTGCTCGTCTGTGTGGCCGCACCATTCCGTCATTCAGTTTAAACTTTTCCAAAATGGATCCTATAATCAATCAACATTGATTATACTGAGATACTTTTAGTCTGTCACAGCCGTTATTTGCGTCGGCTTTTAATGTCTCTCCAATGAAAATCAAACTCTAACTTATATCGTCTTTATCTACTGAGTCGTCAGCGAACAGAAGACTGTATGCCCGATGTTGCCAGACATCCGACTACTTTGCTTACAGGTAACCATTAAAAACTGTTCCCATTCTGTGTATCGTGCTAAGTATCTTCTTGGAAAGATTGAGTTTGTACTCGAGTGAACTACACACAGCAATAAACAAACCGCTGAGTAAGGCATAAATTTGGACTCAGTTTCATTCATTTATTGCATGCGTTGATGAACATGGTGTCTGTCCATTCATCGTTTTCTCCAAACTGGATCGCTTTACTGAGGTGTAAATCTAGGACAAAAACGGCGAGCCAGCTTTTTTCACACTAGCCATGTAATTTTGCAGTCATAAAAACATGTGTCATAACCACCGTTCCACTATCCACAATTCGACGAAAGTTAAATACCTTCATCTGGTTGATTACAAAGGAATGTAGCAATTGATTGCTAAATTCGGTTTGTCTGTTAACGTTAAGTCTAGCTGTGGTGTCTATTTTCAATTTACAGTGTGGAACGGACAACCGCATTCTGATTTACAAAGACAATTGATATAATTACGCTTGTGTTCACTTGAGACGTAGGCACAAGTCCTCTGAATGTGAGGTAGACACGTAAATGAGGAATCAGAGTAGCCGATCAATTGGCAGCAATTTTAAGCTAACCTTGCATGTCATTATCATCATCTTTGCCTGCAATCTTCTGGGTGTCCAAGACATCACATAATGAGATTAAGGGCGTATGGGTGGATACACGTCCTCTATGATTCACCTCCAAGCCGGCGAAATTAAATAATGAAGGGATGATTTTAGACCGAGATATCGATAGGCTATCGATCCTGTCAGTCGGAAAAGCTGAAATTGTTGATACCACACCATTCATCGTCTTCGAATAAAGCTACTTAACAAACATATTTACGCGAACTTTGTTCCATCAGAGCGCAACAAATATATTGTGGTGGACTGTCAGGCAGGTTGTACGAGCATTCCAACTCGCGGTGGAATACCTCAACACAGGGGGAGGTGCGCTCGAAAGCCCACCGTGAGTGGATGGGGGACGGCGTGGGCGACCGGATGAGTCATCGCTCGACCGGATCGGACCAACGGGCTAGACATGGCGGCCGAAATAGAATGGATGACCAAATTGAAGGCC
>LUCH01000869.1:113843-141509 GCA_013368495.1 Paragonimus heterotremus | reverse complement strand
GATTGTGCTTTATTGAACGCCTTTTCGCTACAATATGCGCACATATCTCTACGCACTGGTGGCTTCATTTCGGTTGATGACGAGACGTTTGTAATCTGAGAATCCACCTTAGTGAAAAAATAAACACGTATTTTCCAGAAAACAAGTTCGGATGATACTTCTGCATAACTCTATATTTTAGTCATTGTGGTATCACATGTTTGTCTGAGAAATACTATAAAAATTTTCATATAGCTGAAAATTCAGTACCAGCGCATAAAACCTTCATTATAGCTTCTTACGTTAATATTCATTCATGATTACATTTACAAATCATCAGAAAAATTCTGAAAATGTGCATATGTTTATTAGAAATCATGATAGTGCCCGACTGAAGATTGTTTAACGTTAAATTGTATTCCCTCCTGGATTGTTAACAAAGGTTTGTCAAAAGCCTTCCGTATGTTTGAGTTATGTTGTGCTAAATAACACTTCACACAGCGTGTGTGATATTTCTGACAGAAGTATGCGGAATTTTACTTACGTGAAGATTAAAAATGAGATACACTCGTTATGCAATTTGCTTGAACAGATTGGCGGTTTTTACATTAATGGTGTGCAGCCATTGGATCTATTGATTTGAATAACGGGGCAAACGGATGAACTGAACTAGATGATTATGTCAAGCATATCGACTGGGCAGTCGTACTTGGTATCACATGAACAGATATGGTCAATGAAGCAATGCGGTCAGCACAACGTTCTGCTTAGAACAGTTAATGAGGTTTTTCATTAAAATGTACACGCGTACAACAGGTAAGATCAAGACGGCTTTCATAAGATGTATGCCATGAACGAGTGCTATATACAGGTGGAAGAAAACAGAATTGTCATTGATTCGTAATGAAAATAACCAGCAACAACATAAAGTGGAACAAAACAGATAAGATATTTCAACCTTGTGACTTTCAATGCCTTATTTGACGCTGAATGCTAACGAACCTTCAATTACTTACGGCAACCTCACTCTGTTAAAGATAATACGAACAATTTATCCATTAATAACATCGGTTAGCTCCAGACTGGAAATTTGTCACCCTTTTTTTGATAAGACTCGTTCATGCCGCGTACTTTACCCAATTTATCTACCCTCATTTGTGCATTCTGTACAAATCCACTTTTATCGGTGGCGAGGTTGCGGTTATCCAGCTAAGATAGAAATTCGCATTGTTTTATTCTGTGGTCAAGATAATACCAACGGTTGTTGATGTAACTCTGATCTAGCAAACAAGTTGAACATGTTGAACATTGGACTAATCATGTACGATTAAGCCTTGTGTTACCGTTAATCGATAGTCAGTAACGAACTCATTTGTTCGGTGCAAGAAATGAGATTGTTTGATCGTGCGGGGAAATTTTTCCGAGGTAACTCCCATTTTTTCACTTTTCCATTTACGTAGGTTGTTTTCCGTAGGTGATCAGAGGCGCCATCATCTAGGATTAATGGATCCCTGCTTTTCAACTTCTTTTCTGTGTGATGGGTAACGTGCGTGCAAGCATACTCTATCAACATACGGTGGATGCAGTAATCTGCAAACAAACAAAGTAAACAAAATGAAACGATCCAAACAGTCCGATCGAAAAGATGCAGCAAGCTCAACCTTATTCACATAAGGCTCTGACTTAGCATTTGTTTGTGGTCATTCTGTTGTGCTTACTACAAGGTTGATAGCGTTGTGGTTGGAGCGCTGCTCTGTCAGGCACGATAACCGTGGTGTATGCTTCGGTCTAGACGAAGTTGTGCACTGCTGATTAGCTCCAGTAGGAACTCGCTTCCTTTCACAGTGGGTCAGCCGAGAGGCTTATCGGAATGAGACGCTTGAGATCAAGTGTGGGTGGTTCTCAACTTGAAACCATTAATCAGTGCAGGCAACTGCCAGTGGGAAAAAGCGCACCATTTGTAGAGATCGCATGTAAAGGTCTAACCAGGGTTCCACTGTTTGCCGATAATTTGTTGTCGACGGGGAGCCGTTACTGTAATTCGGACAGACTAAGAGATCTGTGCAGCAGGCTGACGAAGAATCAGCTCATTTATTGAAAGCCCACAAAGAATGCCATGCAGATCAGACACGTTCAAGCATACATACCTCGTGTTAATGAAGTTTTCCTTGAACATTGAACAAAAGGACGTGACAGAAACTATAGACGAGGGTGTGCCTTATAGATTCTCCTAATTGATAAACTTGTGAGCAAATAGGGAAGGGACCATTATTTTTATTTCTATTTCTGGCTTTGACCAGTGAAAACCAATTCAGTTTAATTCATTCTGAATTGTTGTTTGTCAGAATGCTCAAACACACGGTTATCTTGACTGTGCGTGATGTCCAAGCTGTCATAATGAATGCATTTTTGGGCAACTTGACATCTCGTCAAACACAGAGAGAAGACATATTGCGAGCTGTTAACATTTCGATTTACTGTCATCAGTCGCCAACGTAAAACTAGCATATAACAACAACAATTAAACAAACCAACCACATAGTTCTGACCTTCCACACGCTAATGGTGCAATCAAGTGTACGGCAAGGATATTGATTGCGCTAGCGCCTTCTGTGCACACAAAACTGGCCGATGTTGTTTGATTAACATTGCCGCGCTAATCGCTAACAGTTTCGGGTTGCGATTATTTAACAATATCTTGAACGATTTGACAGGGTCAACTAGATTGCTAAGATGCGTCTAGCTATCGATGAGGCTGGGTTATTCGAGATTGTCACAGTCAGCAGGTCATTTATCGATAATGCAGTTGACAGCCACTTAGCAATATGTTCCACCATACACTGATGCAAGCGCCGATCTGTCCTGCCTATGCAGACGTCTCTGCAACTGCAATTGAACTGGTATATTACGTGGGAGACAGGCTGATCGGTTAAGGGTATTTGTCGCCGCTATGAAGAGGCGAATCCCTAGTGCTTAGCAGAATGCGCAGTTAGCACCTAAGTAGGTGTGTTGCAACGCCGATATCAATTTGTGACTAATATTGTTGGTCAGATGGTCACCCTTGAATTGGATGTGTAGAAATATGTTCTTTTTCTGCACACTGCAGCCCACCATTTTTGGTTCTATCTTACTGTGGATATCCAAAAACTCTCCAGGGTAGCCGTTATCCACCAACGTTTTCCTAATAAACTCTTCTCCTTTCTCCAATCGATGTGCAGTGTAAATCATTCCGGCTCTGTGGAATAACGTTTTCACCAGCCCTCGTTTATAACCAATAGGTGCGAAGCTGGAGAACTGCAAATATTGTCCACATCAAGTTGGTTTACGATAAGCAGATCGTTGCAGTTTACTATCTTGACATCTGATTACAAGAATGTCTAAGATCGACGAACAATTACTAACTTCCACCTTATAAGATACAGAGATGTTTGGGTGGAGGGAGTTCAAATGGACACAAAATGAAGTGCAAACACACATATCAACAAGAAATAAAAGATAGTCCACGTAACGTTTGTAAGATGATAGAGTTTGACTAATTTACATGAATAAATGTCATTTTTACGGTAGATCAAAGGAACGAAACAGCTGTAAATGTCTACAAAGAGGACGTTTTAGCTTGTTTCAGGGTGTCACAACGAATCAGCATTAATCAGAGCAAGAACCAGCCTTTCCATCCATAGACGAACGAGTTAAAAGATCGACTCGGTTGGAAATTAGAGTTACTAACTAAAAAGAGGGACTGAGGGAGATATCCCTTGCATAAAGCACGGCGTAGTAAACAACAGTGCAAAGTCGACCACTAAGGCTTAATTGCGGTAGGCAGCCCAGGACTCTATTGAAAGTCTGTATGTTCAGAGACGGAAGGATATGTAGTACCGCAAGGACGACAAAACCTGGAATACCAGGTGTGGAAAGATGAAACAATAGAACCACACGTTCGAAATAAACGAAGATGAGGCAGAGCACGCGACAATTATGTCCTTCCTACCCTGGGTTGATATAATTGCAATCGGCGTGTGAAGACACATCGAATGCTGATAGCTATTAACGTTCATCCTTAATCCATATTATGTGTGAGCTTCAGTGTTTGCAAGATGTCAACTGAGGACAGATGAAAACAAATAAATCTATGCAATGAGCTAACGGGAATCCTTTAAGCATACGAGACTTGATGCAATCGAAGCACAGACATGCCTCGAACGTTTGGTCCCGGATCAGAACGGAACACAAGAGAGGAACCGAAGTGGACGTATGGGCGGCACCGCGTGTCAAAGTCCAAAAACACTGATAAGTTGAGCCTGGTCACCAGTCCCGATAACAAACACTTAAAGTAATGATATTACCTTGTTGTCGATAACAACTACGGGATCACGGCCAACATAATTTTAAGATCATTCACATCTGTTCAAAGCCTCGGCGTTCGTAAAGGCTCCCAACAGGCATTTGTTAAAAGGAAACATCACACACAGGTTTGATTTTCATTAGAACGTTCCCACAATTATTCATTTCTGTCTTCTTGATGTAACTACGAGAACAGTAGGATCGTTACGTTGTCCCAGTGTCTCGGTGACTAGTGAAAAATTACATGTGCTTCTAGGCTTTAGAATCAAGCCTACAGAAATGAACGTATGTCTCGAGTTTCAGGAATTTCCAGAATGTATTCAATGTTGTCAATAACCAGGTAAATATTTGACACGTGCAGCTGGACGTGAGCAACACGGTTTGAACCAACCGACTTTAATTATTTTTAAAAACGTGTGGAAAAAAACACCGAATTTTAAGATCGATTGGAAACCACCAGAAGTGACCGGTTATGAGGTTTCAACGAAAACCGGTTTGTTTCTCTTAAGTAGACCTTGATATCTTAATCTGATTTTACAGATCTTATTCAATCCGACGTCATAACCTCAAGCGTTATATCACATTGATTAGTAAGCTCTTCTAAATATTCGTTCTGGGAAGCAATCATCTAGTTCCACCTTCTTTTTATCCGAATCGCTCAGTTTTTCGAAATGCTTCCCGTTGTCTGTGAGGAAGACTTACTACTATTCAGCAGACCGACTTAGGCTCAGTGCACCTAAACCACTCCGCCGTGAACGAACATCGTCCCAGCTAACTTTGAATGAACCATGTGAGAAGACTATTACAAACTTATTTAGCGTGACAAGTGTAAGCGGGCAATAAATTACTCTGAATGTTGCTCACACAACAGCACGCGCTTCAAACAAAAAGCTCGCCAGAAATTCCGCCGTGCTATATTTTCCCAGAAGTTTTAACTGCACATTTTATTCGGCCTACTGACGGAAACCGTCTCTTTTAAATAGTTACGAAGAGAGTAAGGTCTTTTAGCAGTCGATCAGTACCACCCGTGCTGTAGTGTAACTTAAACAAGCTACCACCTGACACAAAGTGTCGTATGTAGTCACATTCACCGAACTAGAACCACAAACGACAAGGTCATCTGGAAAAAATTTCACTAACAATGGAATAAAATAAATATTTTGAACAAAACAGAAGACGAACACCGATAGATGCTAGCATTTCGTATTGGCTCGTCAGTACCAAATAACCAATAGCACGGGAACATTTCAATTTAACGTCTACAGTACTTCGGAGGGTATGAACAAAGAATCCAGCAATAACAACAGCGTCCAATTGTGTGATCTGAATGACACTCACTACGACTCACGACCATGGCAACCTCACTGAGTGTCCTTCAGATCACACGATTGGACGCTGTTGTTGTTGCTGGATTCTTTGTTCATATCCCCCAAGTACTGCAGACATTAAATTGAATGGTTCACGTGTTATTGGTTATTTGGTACTGACGAGCCAATACGTCTCCTGACCGTTTTGTTCAAGTTCATTAAGGGATATAACTGTTTTACATAAAATAAATATCACAAACTTTAAACAAACCAGACATTTGAAAGCAAGTATATTCACGTGACGTTTTGCAGCTGACCTATTAACTATGAAGATGACTCACATCTGATCACAATTTCAACAGATAAACAGTCCTATCCGGAGACACACAACCTACACTACTTTGCCACAGATAATGTCAACACAAGCCATGCCTTTCGGGAAGAACTAGATGACTTATTTAGCAATTTGTCGTGGACTCCCAAATTCGCAATAATTTCACTCACGAGAAATCGTCCAACGGGAAACGAAATCTTCATCAGACATATTCCGATGATAATCCATTTCATTAAGGTGACAAAAGCAGAAGTGTTATCAGCGATCTGGGTGGATGGAACCGACTGAGTGGGGAACAATCCCAAAAAATCATGTTTTTAGTGTTTTGAAGATGTGCTTCAACATAACTGCGTGCACTGAAGACAGTAAGCCACAGTGACATGGAGCACTTTACCCTAGTAAAGCTCCAGAAGTATCGTCGTCAGTAGGCGCTTGTTGTGTTCGATTCTGTACCGTGTAAATAAAGACGTCAGCATTCTAGAACGGACAAATCATTCTACTGCGGATAAATTTATCCGTTTACTGTCGAAAAGTTTTCAGCTGAAATGCAGTGACGCTCCTTCACAACGTTATAGCCACCTCAGGACTTCTTCCTTAACAAGTGGGCCGCGAAGATAGCTATGCGCACGAGTTTCAAAACACTAACTCATGACCCACATTGATTACGTCGTCACCAAACTTTTTGTGTGGGTTCTCAGCTGGTACAATGTCACCTTCGCTGTAGTAGAGTACGGGCTCACTGGTAGGTGGTCCATCTGGTAGCGTCTGTGTACCGGCAGTTATTACGTTTCATCTGTCCTTGATGGACTAGTTTATCCAGCCACACAATCTGGTTACTCCTTTCTAACGAACCAGCTGTTTGGAATCGACGGAACACAATTGATCGGCATTTTCTGCGCAGGGTTTACCTTTGGGCAGACAGTGTGCTCTCGGGTTCAGGTTTGTGGTGTTTTCTAGTGAACGTAACATATCCACGGAACGGATTCATTTGTGCTATTTTCTTGGAAGATTTCGTAAACAGCTGTATTTCTTCGCACACTAGTCTGATGCTACTAACCGTCCCATAGCAGTTTTTGAGGTGTGACAGACATTTTTGAAGGCTTGAACAACACTGTCCTATTTATTTAGTGGAACTTAAAATACACCCTGAAGAAGATATTAATTTCGCTCCCATCTGAAAGCAGTTGTAGCGTACCCGTCAAAATCTACTGTAAATACTCTCTTTTCAAGGACCAAAAACCAAGAATTTTGATCTACTTACCACACCATAAGTTGATAACTAAGCTGTGTTAAGCACAAACGACGTCAGTCTCATAAACTCACTACGTACTAAGAAGTCCAAGCAGACTTTATGTAAGCTTACTGTCCCAGATTACTTTCCCTTAACCCCACATTATTCTCACTTGTTCTATCTTCATGTTGAAACTTTATTTAACCATAGGTTAAATTAAATATCGTCTTGTTATGTTTAAAGCTTCACTTTGCTTAAGTAACGAACCGGTTATACTTAAGGTCTCTGGAAACATTTACGTCCACTGTCAAGGTTTTTGTTCCTTAATTTGGCAGGATAGATATGGTCAATCTCATATTGCCGCTCAACTGCATGAGGACAATAATGAAAGACTTCTTCAGAAATTACTTGGAACAGTTTGTAGAAAGTTGTCTACTCAAAGTCATCAACTAGCCACTACCAACTAGTTCTAATATAACCGATCAACGTTTCTTTCCTTGTTTCTACTTTCTTCAATCGGGAGTATCATAGCAAATGAAAGGCAGTTTACATTGTTGTTCTTCGGTTCTGTTGTCGAATTCAGCAAATAGCTGTGCAGCTGATTCAGTTTTAAATCAGAAACAGCAACAATAACAACAACAACACCAGGAGCTTGTCAGTTTGACCTTTATGGCCTATTCTGATTAACATTGAAGTGGAGAGGATCAGTCTGACTGTAAAATACACTGTGCTTTAGAATTCCCTCAGGAGTAAATGCATCCCACAAAGTGATGGGATCAGATGAATCAGAATTTGTTTGGTATGCCTGTCTGGTGTAAGCAAAACTCCAGAACGCCTTGGCTGCCAGAGTATTTGTTTTCAACTAAATGCATTTCATTAGTTGAAAACAGACAATAGTCGTTAACAATTGTAAACACTTTCAGTTTACAGGAAACATGTATGAATTATGGACTCTTTTGTGATTGCTTTAGCGATTTACTTTTACGGAATTATTTCTGTAAACAAACAACTAGGCTCGGCCGAGGAAACATATCGCGGTGTAAAACGTCCGTCAATTTAATAGTCTTAATTTTTATTCCACTTTTCATACTGACAGAATGCTGAACATTTGCTTTGTGTATACTGTCTAAAAAAGATGAGGAAGCTCATTCAATTGATTAGCTTGAATAAAACAATAAGAAAATGTAATTTATGTGATGTTCTCCGGAGTAACATTTCGTACATTCTGATCACACATGGAAATGTAACTAATTTTAAACGAGTAAAACATTCCGCAGACCGAAAGTCACGGCTTATTGGATTGTACAGACGGACACAAAATTTTTGTCTACAAAAAATGTAAGGTTCAACTGACTGATGTATGGTTTCCGACAACTGGATAGAGTTTCAATGGACAGAGCCGTCATACCAACAGTAAGAGTGACGGCGGTACTGTAGAGAACGGTGAACTTAGAACTCACGTTCCTAGAGGATGGCTGCTGTATTCAGGACTTATAACGCTGCAAAACATCTGTCACATCTCACTGTTTATACAAATATTCGTGTAGCTGTATTATGAGCTACGCAGGAAACACAAACCGACAAATGTCTGTTCGCATCACTGAGTATGTTCTCAAATGGCTAGAACCTCAGTTAGAAATGTCATGAGCCTGTGTAAATGCCGACGGACAACACTCAGCATCTTCGTTTGCCAAGCACATACTGCATACAGGACACAGAGTCAAAGTTCCTGATGCCTTCTCAGTGATTTTTCCGGGCAACCGGAAACTCATACCGAAGTTTGTTGAAGCCTTGTTTATTAAAGGTCGCAGTCCCACCCTGTGTGTTCAAAGACAATTTGTGTTGACTTCGTAAGCAGCCTGGTAGTCAACATTCCCACAGTTTTTTGCGGTTTTTGTGTCCTTCTGTTTAGTCCATCAAGCCATGACTTCCGCTTTATGGAATTTTAACTCGCATAAAGTAGGTTGCATATCCTTGTGCGAGAACATCACATGGATTAGGTCTACTTACTAGTCTACGGAAGTATCTCAAAAAGAGTGTTCTAGGCTACAAGTTGAAAACACCAACTACATAAGTTGATGTCACAACAGCCTCGGAACTGTTCTAAAGACTTCGAAATTATATTGCTCCATACCCCTCTGAGTATTATCATCCATTCTCCGATATGAACTATGTTGATAAGGAAATCTTTTGAAAACCTCAACAGAGTTCCACCAGTTTTTCTTTCTATGTCAGGAGACTCAGTCATTTCAACAACTCCACCAAGTTGGACTTAGTAAGTAAACATGAACATATCGTTTTTGATGATTTATTTAGTTACCGTTGGTGGCTGTTATTGGTTGTTAGCATGTTGGTGATCTGACTGAGTGTAGTGTCGCTGAATATCGACAAGCTGAACTCTAATCATTTAGGATCAAGTTATAACCGTCCCCATATTGCCATCTCAGCTTAACAACACCATCTGTTGAAAATCACTCACGTTTGATCGCAGCCTCCACAATCAGATAGACTTTGCAGTCAGTCTAGTTAAAAAAAGCATTGAATTCGAGTTTCACGAAAATCGAATCAAATGTGAATGATGTCCCCTTAAGAATTGGCCAACTCCCCGACTATTCAACAGTAAACATCATCTGTTTCGGGTTCCTTCTGTTCTGTGTCCTAGCAAATACCGGTGGCTCGTCATATTAGACTGATTGAGACGATGGCCTCTTCACTGTTGAACAATCTCTTTCATGTTGTATAATTAAAGCTAATCAACAAATTGGTTACATGTGTACGACGTTGTTTTCGGTCTCCTAATAAACTGTGGCTTTCTGTTTGTTGTTGTTTTGTCGCATCACTGGCACATTTTTAGTGGCTACAGAATGATCAATTCTGGACAGATCAATGAGTTTTACTAATACCTAGAGCCGTCTCATATTTCTTACGGATTTATTAATCTGTTCACCTATCCAACGAGCGCCTCGCTGTTTGTCATACTTGTCTCGATTTTGTAGCCGTCAAACTGTTTTTAGTACGTCGTTCACGCCATACATTGACCATGTTACATTTCTGTGGACAGCGTTGGTCACACTGCTTAGTGATAACTCGACATCACGCACTATTCAGCTTGCTGGCTGATAGGGTGCGACATTACTATAATGTGTGAAAAATGAACAAATAGAAAATGGGTATAATTTGTGACGGACTAATTATTCCCTCAGATTACTCGGATCTCCTATTCCGTCACAGTCTCTCAGCCTACGCGAGCGGGACTTCTCTCATCCGCCGTATATCCATAGTCCCGTACAAACGTTAACCCCACTATGGGAACACAAGTGTTTTTGGTACTTTTTCCGGAGATAAACGAAGTATTGTTGTGCTTGCTAGCAGTACACTGGAATAACTTGGTTTTCTTTTGGAGGCAAAGCGCCTGGAGTGTATGTTCGCTATCCAAGCGCGATTTAGGGGCATAGTTGATTGGCCGTTGTCACGTTACCTAGTCGCACACTATATTTCAAGCTCCCCACTTCACCACTCAGGTTGTTAATGTTCAAGTCATAATCCTCACGTTCACAACTCAATCTCAAATATCTGCAAGTGCACCTCACTAATGTCTGTTGCAGAGGACACTTGTGAAATAGAATTATCTGGGTGTTCTGAGTAGAGAATCGGGTTCAATCAAGCAACCTGCGCACTCAGCTAGTTCAGCGAGTTAGAATAAAATAGCGGATTGAAACGATCACAACCATCAGACCCAGAAAAAGTGGTTTCAGATGAAATGAAAGGACAGGCGAGAGTGAAAGGAAAAGTACCGAAGTCTACCTAACGATGTCATATTTCCGGGCTTGCAGAAGACCGTCCAATATGCCTCACAAGAGGCTTTGACGGGTACAGAAACCAGGCGCGATTCATGTATGGAAAGCAAAACAAGTTAAATATATCAGTAAATCTCTCAGAGAACGTAATATATTTCAATCTAATGGATGGGGTTGATGGTTATTTATTGAGTGACAGATGTGCTAGCTACGTCGGTCAACATCAGTTGGCTCACGTCTCAGGCGGTTTTGAGGTCAGTAGCCAAATGAAGCGAAGGGTTCGAACGCACGCAGAAGTGTGTCATTATCTGAACATGGGGATCATTAACCTTGTCAATGTTTGCATTCTGGTAGATATGAAACAGTCATGGTGAGGCTTGTAACAGCTTACAAATTTATTTCTTAATTTTCGGCCGACTATTGATGGATCGTTGGATTTCGCCGTCGACTATCAACCATCTAGGTTTACTGCACATTCTGTTATGCATGTCATTTTTTAATTCTCATAAATTAATCAATCATGTTTTTTTCCGCTCTAGAAACAGAATTAGAGTGGCCGGAAACAGTTACTAACACGTCAACTTTTAATTAAATAGATATAAATCTAACTTCACCTGAAACAACAGCTATATGTTGTATTCAGAAGAAACCACCAAAAGGCTGACAACTCAAAGATTAGGTGCATTTCGGAGTTGTTGTGACGGTTGATTCATCAGATATTTGCGAATACTATGTCAACGTGTTATCCAAGTTTTCCTTCTTCTGTGGAGGAAAATTGACATATCTTTCGACATGAAAACAATTGATCATTGTTAGTCAATCCATCCGTGTGGAATCGAAGTTTTGATCACCATCGGTAAAGTTGGAAAACCCATTAACAATTTTAACGTAATTATAGGCAAATACATCAAAGTTTATTGGAAAGCAATTTCCCTTTCATGTAGGCAATGTGTTGGGAAAAAATTGTAACACGAGTTTCATTCACAGGATGTTTTATCCATTCGATTTGATGTATCGAATCTCATCCAATAATGTCTTACAATAGCTCAAGACGCCACAAGTGTAATTTCATTGAATAAAAATCATTACTATAACGTGATCCCATGGCCATAGATTTTACTGTACCTAACAAAACACCATATACAATAATGCCGAGTCAATCCAACGTTGACGAGACTAAGTTAACAAAACATTTGTATCAATTACCGATTAGGCCGTTTCAACAATAATTTTATGATGATTAATGGCTGAAAATTGCTGGTGTTTTCTCGATAGTTCCAAAACAAAAGAAGAACAAGGAACCAGCTCCTGTTTATAAAGATCTTTTCCGTTAAGGTAGCAACTTCTATAATTCACTCACAGCATGTTATTCTGTTATGCTTAATGCATCTCTACAAAACGTTTGTCACTGGAAAAACAATGAAATCAAG
Source organism: Paragonimus heterotremus (assembly GCA_013368495.1). Lineage (NCBI taxonomy): Eukaryota > Metazoa > Platyhelminthes > Trematoda > Plagiorchiida > Troglotrematidae > Paragonimus > Paragonimus heterotremus. The sequence continues at coordinate 129,090 of LUCH01000869.1, read as the reverse complement.
GTAGTTCTCCAAAGGAAAATGTGAAGCTTATGTTACATTTGTTGCTTTTGATTGGTCTAAACGTTTTGTTCAATTGTACATGCTTGCTGAATCGAGCCAGTTCTGTGAAACACTCATGGATACAACAACACAGGGATCAAGTCAGAATGTAACAAGTCACAGGGAACCAGCATCATCGATCGCCCGACACCTGTTGACTTGTCGACCCCAACTGAAACTGGAGAAGGCGTTTCGGATACGTTACGCAACAAAAAATCGAAGGCTTCTCCGGTTCGCATAGGCGGTGGCAATTAGCAAATGGAAGCCACCCCTCTGTGTACAGAAAGATTTGTTCGTCAGTACCAGATTGCCCTGGTAATTGATGTGTGTGGATGTGTGTGTGCGTGTGTTGGTGTGGTTGTTGATTTTGTTGTTTAACTTCACCATGACCATTGAAATTTGCTATATAAACACACAGACTGCAGTATGCACCTGATGAGATGCAGCGAAATGTGCTCGAGAGATACATTGTGCAAAAAACTGTTTCTGACTTCTCTGTTCAAATTGGTTACGGGAAAAGGTCGCTTTGCTTTAAATAAACTTCTACTAAAACGTGGGTTGTGTTATTAATCACCCCCCCCCGGAATTATCGATTGAGCTCACTAAAGGCAGTCGCTCGATTCGACCGATGGCTGGTAATTGTGTCCAGTTTATTTTTTAAGTATTTATATCATACAATTCCCCGTTTTCAGTTCTCCTGAATTCTACTGTAAAGCAAAATCTTCTCTACTTGCCAGAAATCAAATTATCACCTAACAAGATAATGATTCCTGTGATTCCAACTTGGGAGAAGTCGTAGTCGAGTGGTCATCGTATTGGAGTTAACAGGACAATTACTGTGTCTCTTATCGAGGCGATCGGGCAACCTGATCACTACTCACTAGCGAAAGTGGGTGAGCGTTCGCGTATGATAATTTCGGTCGTACCTAATGTGGGGTCAACAGTTGTCTCATGAAAGCGTGGCTCAATTTCTAATCCCAGTAGTGGCGATGAAATGCACTACTGACTAGCTCTAATGAGAATGAAACTGGAGTCTAGTGCTTCTGCTGTTCGAAATGAGCGGACCGCGGGGAAGTCTATGACAATGGGGCAGCTGCGACCGTATTAGAGTGATGTCCAATCTGCATGAAAATCAAAATTCTCGATTAATCAATTGTGACAGAAAAATTATTTCTCGATCTGGTCACGATTTAACTTGCCCGACATGATGTTACTAAACAACATTCACGACTCCACACAAAATTTGATCATCATCAACTACTAGCTCTGAAATGATGGAAGCTGTATTATAAACATTCTCAAGCTTCTTGCTATTTACATATGCGTGAACTGAGCTTGTTGCCTCGTCCACTTCACTGTATCTCGGAGTGGGATGTAGTTGCTAAGCCAAAGCAATTATGATAATTCCGGGGGGAGAGAGAGTGAGAAATTGAATGATAATAGCTTGGACATCTTTGAGTAATTAGCATAAAACGTTTAACAATTGAACAACCGCAATTAGGACGGCTAGACATGATGCACCTTGTGACTGGATAGACAATTGTACACTCGTTTCTGCTGTGAAAAAGCTAGCCCGGTAAATAAAACACGCACGTTCCAGATACACCGTTCAAACTGTGCGGATTTTCACGACTGGGATACTTTCGAAGTTATATCCGAATCCCTGAAAAAGCTGGGTGAATTCCATTCGGTAATTAACTAGGTGACATCATTTACGACACGACTTATTTGTTGAACTATTTACAAGGTTCGGTTCAATTAGCTTGAAAAAGCCGAATAAGTTGTCACAATATTATCGGGTGTGGTACTCTTTTTCAATCAAAACACTATTTCTCGTGGGCCAATCCACTTTCCGAACCTCATAATTTTGAATTACACAGGACCATAAGTCTTGGTGATACATTTAGACACTGTTATACACACTTGTATGGGTGGTTTAACTCCATGTCAGTAAGGCCTGAAGATCCTTCATTGGTTCACATTCAAGCTCGATTGATAAGTCCAGTCCAACTCTACTGCTGTGAGTAAATAAGAAAGAGAATGAAGAACGGATTTGGTTCTAACATGCTAACCAGCTGGAACCTAACTTTGAAAAATTTGTGGTACTAGACCTTGGAGCAGAAAACAACCCTTGAATGTTGCCTCCGAAAACTGGAAAAGTCGGGATAATATACTCCAATGTCTTATCGTGCAAGACAAATTTCCTGTTCAGTTGCCGTAAGGTGATTAAAATACGAGGAAACCATCTAACTTCTTGGATGTGTGCTGGGAATTCTAGTTGACTTGTACTCAGGCATTGATAAGCTGTTAGGGTATAATTTAGCTCATGCGTAGCTATAACATTTGAGCAAGCATACAACCAAATGTGGTCACTTGTCGAAATTCGGATCTTAGCTTCCAGGTAAGATACGTGAACTGAGGACAGAGAATATCATCGTGTAAAGTTTCAAAGTCAACTACACGAACGTTTCCCTAAGTAACAACAGTGCCTTGTAAGTAGCTGTTTGAACATTTGCAATGAGATTAGACTAGATTAGTTTTCCGAATGAAGAAAGTTCAATCAACGGTTACTCTTGCACAAGCTTCCACAGGCGGGATTACAACTGATCGGCGCCAAACCATTGAAATGCCGAACAGTTGCTATATTGACTAGTGCTGTTCTCCCAAAGAAATGTGCTATTTTCCCAATAAAGCGAGGTTGCTTATTGCCATTCAGATCTCTGTTTCGTTTTCCTTGATTTTGCAGCTCGGTACGCCACACAATTTATCTCATGTTTCGGCATGCTCTCAATCACATCGATCACTGATCATTGAGGAATGTAATCTCTAGAGGAAATCCTATGTTAATAATCCACCGAACAGAATTTGTTGTTTATAAGTTAGGGTTGGGAAGCAATGCGTTTTTGGATGAGAGCTTTTTTCCGTTCATTTCTGTTGCGCCTTTGCTTGAAGTCACCAAATCCATATGTCTAAACGTTATTCATAGTTCTAACTATCCCTTCATGCACACAGAAACTTATGAACACAGTTAAGGAAATTCATCCGAAAATCATCAGCATCTGCTGAAATCCGCCTTTGGAATGAAGTACCATTTGACATAACCTAACGCTAATCATAAATTAATAGTTCACCTATTCGCTAGTTTTACTGCTCATCTCAAACTCTATAGAGTTCAGAGATTTGCGACGACGTTATGAAAATCCACTGCAATTATGTGCGAACTTGGGCTGTCTCAAGTTGCGAAATATGTTCCGATCTTATAAGTTACGGTTGCAGGCAATCCAATTTTATTCGGTAAAATTCGTCACTGGCACATGACTGAAAGATATGGCTCATGTAATTATGCTTTACAAAACCAGAAATCATTCGCTTCGTCGATCGTGCGACACATTCTGCCAGCTGGCTGCAACGTAGACTTGACCTCAGCATTCACCACCATGATGCACCGTTACAACCCACAGTTCTTAAATATTTGCCGGAGCCGTTGCTGTAAACTGGTTCAAATGTGTTGTGTGTGTGTGTAGAAACAATTATTTGTGAAACTTAGGCCACCATAGACCCAAGCCGTAATAGGTGCCATCCAGATAACATGATGGGACTTCTGTGTTTCTATTGTTGTTTTGTTCATGCCCCTCAAGTACTGTGGACGTTAAATTAAAAGTTTTCCGTGTTATTGGCAAGTTGATACTGAGGAATCAAAACGAAATACTAACATCTACCAGTATCCGTCTTCTAACTGTTTTGCTAAAATAACTGGAGGTATATGGTTGTTTTAAATATTTTGATGGACTCAGTTTTTTCACTGTCCGTACAAGTCCACATAACACCTGCGTTTTTATGTGGACTTCACCGGTCATGACACCACAAGCAGAAATGAGTTGCTATGTTTTGCCTTTAGTGTCTGTTGTTCATGTGCCAATATGTGAGATCAATGTTCATCTGGTGAGTATATCTGATGAATGGCAACCAAGAAAGCAGTCAATGGCTTCCAGTCAAACTTTAATCGATGGACAGTTTTACCATCATACGTTAACGGACGTTATTCCTATTCAGAACGATTGTAGTAACTGACTTTAGTTATATGCGTACATCAGAATTTATTGTAAATATTTGCCTTGATCACCGTTACTAACGTACAGTAGACACATGAGGTTCACAATTAAATTTTCGTATATGATAATGAGTACATGACGAACGTTCCGTAATCCTAATGTTACTACCTCAACAGAAAGTTTCCACAAACAAAGTGAAGGATAAGTGCTTGTAATATCCATTTACCAAACCAACATTCTTGTGTGCAAATGAACTGCATTAACTCACGTTCAAAAGGTCCATCTGACAATTCCACACACTGAAATATTCTTGTTAGATAAACGACCAATGCCATCGTCTTTTACGTAATCGTCGGATAAAAGTGGTGTGAAACTGGTGAGCCATGACAATCGCGTGCTTAAACCTGGGTGACTACGATCTATACGTGGCAACTGTGCGCAAATAACTAACATAAACAATAGACCTCCAGTAGCATCTCCACATCGTTCAGTAGATAACAAAAAAGGAACACGTTTGATAACTCCGTAGACAAGCTGGTAACTGTTGATCCAGCGGAACTCCGTCCCATAGATCACTCTCAGCATTTCCCATAATGTCGCCCCTCAATCTCAAAAATGTTGGTCATTGATGAAATGTTTATCTGTTCACGCATATCATTCCAAGCAGTCATACTACTGGCGTGTACAATGATCAGCTCAACGTAACAGAATTCTGTGAAACCTTTGAGTGATGATAATCAAACAAGTGCTTGCCAGGTTAGGCAGCCAGCCATCTCTTAAACGGAATTAATGTCAAATTTCCTGTAAATATTTCATGCTGCCATCGGTGGATGACCAACTGGGTATATTTCATTATTAAACATTCCCCAAAAACGTGACGGAAAAGTAAGCAAGCAAACGGAAACAATCTGTTCCCATATACATGCGAACTGTCATTCAGTAGAGCTACTCAAACCAAAATTCGTATTATCGGCTAAACTGAAGTAGCTACTTTTTTAGCCAAAGTCAGCACTTAGATTGATTTAAGTTGCGTCGTTCACACTACGTCTGATCGAAATTAGACCTTCATTACGTGGCTTTCGGTATGTGTGTAGTTTTAATTGTGTGAGGTATTTTACCTACTGATCACTTTGGATTAAGTGCTAAAATGCGGTTGTTAATAGCTTCAGAAAGAGGTGTTATTCAGTTTTTTCAATACATGCGACACACTTACAGCTCTTGGCCTGCTTTCCTTATGTTTCGTCATCTGTGTCTTTTGGTTTCTATTAAAGATATGTGTTGAGAGGCACTTATCCTCTATCAAGAAAGTTAGCATAGAAGAGCAAAATCTTATCTGTCCTGGAAGCTTCCTCTTCGGTAGAAAACGAACATTGTTGTCTAATGAATTCAGATTAGTATGCGAAAGAAAGAAGGGATAAAAGGTCATCTTGTAATAATTGTTATGGTGGACATGTGCTCATGCTTGATGCTAGGATCTCTTCACAGTTGCTGCTAATAATGTAAACTGCTGTAAACAATCTGAAACGGTGAGTAGAATCCAATGGCACTCACTAGCAACTTGTTCCAACGATTGCGCAATCATCATGCAGTGATGACGGAATACACTTCAATTTAAACAATAGTAGTAGCAAAAGTCTGTTTGAATTAAAAAATAATCATACAGATAACGAGCGGTATATCACCTGGTAGTTACTGTCGTGCAACAATATGAATACTGATGGGCAGGGGTAGTATCAGGTTGTCCAAATCTATATACGAAGAAATAAAAAACTGTTATTCTAAATCACCAAACGAAACACAATATAACCAATATTTAATTGAGCCAATAAGGGTAAATATGGGCTAATGAAAAACATTCATTTAGTTGATGTGTCAAACTGTTCCTAAGCCGTGGTAAGGTGTGGTTTACATTCAAACCTCTCCGCGAAAGCAACCTTTGACTCAGATTGCAGCCGCTTCGTTTGGGTTGGAAAGCTAAATATCTAGGCTGTGAAATAAGATCTTTACCAGTCTCCATATATCCACATTTCCAAGAGGTCATGCCAGAAAGTTATCTTATGCACAGCTTAACAGTCATTCGGTGAAAGTGGTTTGTGCGTTATTCAGGACAAGGTCCATTTTAGCAGATTTTTCATGTTGAGTATTTAGCTGAAGTTTGCCACATACATAGGAAATCTGTCATACTACAAACGCTATGTTGATGATAGAGTTGTTCCCAACAGGCAAGAGATAACTTAGTGCGACGATTTAATAGCTGTCATCCCAATCTGAAGATAACATGTGAATTTAAGACTGATTATTGTTTGCCGTTTCTAGACGTACTCATAAATCACCGGGAAGTTGGTTTTATTAAAAGAACTATCTATAGGAAATCCATTTGGTCTGGTCAATACCTAAGCTTTAGTAGTTTCACACAAGTCCATCGCGAACGCGCACTGGTGAATACACTATTCACACGAACAAGACGAATCTGTAAACAGGATAGTCTTGCAAAGAAATTATACTTGACCACATCTGTACTATAATCTAACGGGTATCCAAAAAGGTTTATAGGTAGGCACAGTAGACGGGAACTACTATACGAACAGGTGGCTACAGTAAGGTGAAAGAAGGTACATATGTAACTGCCTTTTAGAGGTGATTATAACATGCACCAAACAATTCAAAGACTAGCGAATTCGATTATACGAACATTCAACGCAGCGGAACTCTGTGTATTATCTTGGAGCCAGAGACTGCTTGTCCTTCCAAGCAAAGGAGATCGGCCTGTGGGTGTCACCTTACATTGTGTCTACCAATTATATAGGCAGAACCGAGAGTTGTTTTATCTCCAGAGTGAAGTAACATTTGCCTAGATGAGTGCAGAACTCTATATTACAGAAGAACGACAATGTCTTTGAAACACGCAAGCAACCAGTTTCCGCAGTTGCATGACACGTCGTGACCACTGTTCACGTTATCAACCCAGTTTGTGCATTCAGATTCCTACCTCGTAAATGCAATCCAAGATTCTTGAGGTCTGTTGACGCGGTCGCAATCAACTGACTGAAGCCGACCCTGTGTGTTCAGAAACAATTGCTTGTAAACTTGACCTTTCTCTGAACTTAATGACTTAGCCTGAACACCGATTGACTATCCACCCTAACACCCTAAATGTTGAATATAAAAACCGTTTCCTATTATTGTAAATTTGGTACTAATGGGTCAATACGAAATCCTTGCATCTACCAGTTTTTGCTTCCTAACTGTTTTGTTTTAACTTCTGAAGGGAATGAACTGTTTAAGAGTGAATGTTAACCAGGCTAACAAAGAGATAGATCAGAGTGTTACATATGCCGGTGGTGTAGAATAGTTTCCAACAAACACATATTTAATTTGTTGATCCAGCTTGTGTTCAACACATTGTAGCTCCTTCTGAGGCATCTGAACTAAGTTACATGACAAAAACTGTTTCCTTCACGATTCCGAAAAGTTGTTTCATAAATGCAAGACTTCCTACTCCTTAGAAGTGTGTCTGGGATGGAGCTGCTTCGTAGTTGACGGGCTAACTCCTCAGCACTACATCACGCAAGTCAATCTTTTAAAGTTTGTTATTCTGTAGATCCATCTAAGCAAATCATATGCAACCAGTGTCATCGCACGGTCATCAAAAAATATTTAAAACTGGGTGTCCAATTTCGGAGGAGTGAGCATTTTTGCATCCTCTGTGTTCTGTTGAAAATTTTCCAGTAGCGCTCTGTGGGCCTCTCTGGTATCTCAGTCGGCTTACATCCCATGCTCTTGTCTAAATAAAACTTTAAACCCTGTTCTTCATATCTGCACTGTGGACGTGTTGAACAGTCCTACGCTGATCATATTAAAACACTTAGCCATAGCACGCCGTCGTTACTGCCTAATATGGCCTACTGGTTAATATGTAGGTCGTTATGTTAATTTTATCCTACCAAACTTCAAATCGAAATCAACGAATATGGGAGGAAATTCTTGGAACTAGTCCATCCGTAACTTTTGGAAATGTGGTCTGCATCATATCAATCGTTCAAATCAGAAACACCGAAACTCATTGAAAACGAACGTACATGGAGCAAACTGCTATTTAGTGTATACATATACCCTGAGCAAACATCAATCACGCATGAACAACAAGCCGATTAATCGCTGCTAAATGCTCAACCCTAATTACCTTCTTACTTGTGAAAATTACTGGACAACAATCGCCAAGGAAATAACCGGTTGTTTTTAGAATATGTGGGGCTTGTTTACCAAGTATTTCTCATGGTTTTACGTACATGGTTACTGATCAACTTTAACACACGTAATTCTGGCATAATATATGTGAAATAATGGGAAATGTGCCGGTCAAATCTATGCGAAATGCCTAGCTGTTGGTTCAATTAAGTAGGCATAAAATTAAACCTTCAGTGCGAGAATACATCAGTAAGACTTTATTAATTGGCAAGTGCGTGCACTGCAAGTAAATGTTAGGTATGCCTTTTTCATCAAACTACCCCGATGCCCCTTCCTTGAAAATTCAACCACTAGCTTAAAATACCTCCTTTATACACTCAATAGCAACCGTGCTTCTTCGCTCCTTAAGGAAACTTCGTATCGGACAAGTTCACAGAAATGGTACTTGCTGATGATTTCTTCTGGTCATTACATAGTATTGTGATGATTTCCGATGAGTCGAGTTTGTACATAAATTGAAAACCCGGTAGTAGAGAGATATCCTTGTAGAAGTAAACCAATTACTGATGAAAAGACATTGTGGTTCGGTTACTCGTTAGTTCTGTCAACATATTGTGAACGCTGGAACTGAGAAGTTGCTTGTTCATCAGATTCATATTCTCGTTTTACGACAAGTCGTTTTCTCCAGAGGTGTATAATACAACATGCCTACAACAAAGAATTTCTTTCTGGTTATCTTACACACGATAGGTTCAGTGGACACAATGTCAAAACTAACTACGACCCTAAGGATGAAAAGTATGACAATAGCCAACTTGCAGGACCGAATTCACAACAGGACCAGGAACATATTGTGAATAGTACCTGCACTATGGACCATTTCACAAGAATGAGCATCCGCCAATTCAAATCTCACGGACAGTCACAGCTGCGAGCTCAGTTACTGGTCAAACAACTACTTACATTAACTGGTTTTTATACGGAGATATCACCATTTTTTTCCTTCACACAGCATATGGTTTACGCTAACTTAGGCTGGTGATTTGAGATGACCTTCGTGGAAGTAATAAACTGAACAATTGTGATCCCCAGGTTAACGTGTGCCGTCTGGATTAAATCACCCCATAAACCCCAAGTTAATATTGCTCATTTTAAAGCACGCCTTCTGGCTCAACTCAAGTCAGTTTGAAGTAGGTCTGGAACAGAACTCGCAAGCGGGTCATGTTTGTTTTAACAACAGTTTATCACGGGTTAGATGGAAATATTTGCGAGACATACCGGCCCCCGGCGTTGTCATATGCAGTGAGCATTCACTTCATTTGTACAGCGGTTGTTCATAAATGCTTAGAGAATAAATTGTCTTTTCAAATGAAATGTACACATCACCTGTCAAGTAGTCTTTATCAGAACACTAACTGGTGAATAAATAACTACATTAAAATGCAATATAATTTGTTGAGACAGAGATAGAACTCGATAACAAAATCACAAACGCAGAAATACTACACGGAGCTTGAACGATTTGCTATATACTTTGATGATGCGCTGTATAGATTAAAAAATCTGTAACAAGAATCTGCAAGTTTCATGCTCCGAAGCAATCATTGAAGGAAAACCGCGGCGTCACACTTCTGTGAACACAGCCTGTTATTAGCCCTCGCTTGGCAAATAAAATGTTCGTGATAGGGCTCCCAAAATAAAATCATTTTTTATGACTCGCATCTCTGAATTCAGTGATCCATGATGGTTCCAATCCCTGAGCTACTAGTCGCTCACTGGAACACGTGTTACAAGCCCACTGCTCGTGGTCTGCCACAACCGTAACCATGTGAATTAGACGAGGCACACCTACCAATACCAGCCAGATCAACCATGCTTCAATGATGCGCGGGCGTTGTTCACTAGCTTCATGTGGTCCAGTTAAGCCCTCGCACTTGAACCTCGTGCGATCACTTTTGTTCGGTTCGTTCTTACCCGACCCGAACTCAGTGGATCATGTTCAATGCACATCATTCACATTCCGACACCGTGGTTACACGAAAATCTGGAACAAGTGGATGTGAACTTTGGTTTCGACCTGACTGATGTCGGGTGAATTCGGTTGGATGGACCCTGATTGTGTGCACCATGCTGTGGCGAGGTAATTCTCTCAAAGCCTTTACCTAGCAGGTAAAATCCACGACAAGAAGGTTGATTGCCACAATATTTGCTTGACTTATTTGTTCATATTATTGTATAAGACTTTCAGTAGTGCGCGGAGACCTAAACGTTGCCTAGATTTCTGCTTCTCGAGGTCGTACAAACAACTTAGTTTGTTCATGGGACATACCAGGTTCGTTTTTCCGAAGAGATAAAAACAAACTAGACCCATCGTCTCATACTAAGTGGTAGATAGCTCGTGTGTAATCTAATGGTCGCTGGTTGGAAAGAAGCTTTCGGATTAAGCACTCAATCCAAGAGTCATTTCAACGGTTTTGTGACTAAAATAATCTTGTTTGAATTGTGGAATTAATGGGTTAGAACAGAAACAAAGTTACGTATCCCATCAATAAACAGTTCTGAGTAAGTTCTGTTCGTAAAATGACGAAGTCAGTTACAATTACTTAATAGTACGCTTAGCTCTGGAGATGGACTTAAGTCCGGTTGAGTGTAATGCTGTTCCGCTCGCGTTGCTCTTATACCAGCCATATGGTGTTCTTAGATGAATTTATCTTTTTAAAGATCTTAGTGGTCCACTTTCCAATTTGATCAGTATACACTAGGAGAGGAAACGCAAATATATTTAGGTTCTCTGTAGAGTTCTTCCACGTGTCGTACTATCGGATAGGTATCCCTTTCTAATAAATACAACGTGCAAAATGATTCACAGTTGTTCGTATCCGACAACAAAATCTACTGTAATCGGCCCTCTTGCTATGACCGATACCTGTATCTTTTCAGTAGATTGTGTACAGTGGACGTCAAAGTGTGACGTTCTTTAGCGAGCCGACGGACGGTCTTTTGTGGGCTGTGTTTCGTGTGTCACAGGACGCCACTGGCTGAACAGTGAGCAGTCTAGCACTTCTTTGAATGTCAAGAATACTGTCTGCCGCAACAAATCTGTTCATCAATCCGAAAAGATTTACACGTACCCGGTAGCTTATTCATATGTTTTGTATTAAACTTTTAGTGGTCTTCGTCATATTTTCGTCACAAACAGCATAAATAAAAACCAGTTCACTATGCTGTTCAGCAGTCAGATTAACGGTACGTAGTTCTGTTACTGATTATCATGGAGCGTGATCTGGTGCCAGAATGGCAATTCGTCCAGACCAAGCCGTGTACGGCTACTGTTCAACAAACTGAACTGAAAACGTTTTATCCAACATAATTCGGCTTGAGAATAGCCAGACGGAGGGGCAACCAAAAAACGAATCAACCCGGGGCCCACATGTGTGAAATGTCCTCGGCGAGGAGAAATTTTCGCTTCTAAACGGTCATCGGTTATTTAAACGAGCAGTTTGCATTGTTAGCTTTCGACCGAACGTCTAGTGATTCGCAAATCGGTCTCGTTTCTGAAAGTAGCTTCTTAGTATTCAACTTATGACGAAAAGGTTATATTGACTGTACAACCCGTTGAGAAAATATAGTAGTTTTGCTTCGTCTATTTACACTCACTGATGGATTCTCGTTCTCAATCGAGCACTGGTTCGCAACTTCTGGAATGTGTGTGTAAGCAGTCAGGTGTTACCGATCGTGAATCATGGTAGCCAGAACACTGGGGCGATGAAGGCGAGCGACTTGAATGCAAGTGCGCACACGCCCCTATTAGTTCAAGAGTCGCTATGATCGCTTACTGTAAGTTGAACATCACTAACAATTGATCACAATTGTTGCATTCTCACAAACGTTCCAGCCAGACCATTCCTAGAACGAGAACTGTACTCGGGTTCCCCTTGCGTTAAAGCTCGTTAGTATCAGGTGACCTCTCACGATTAAGATTCCGGTCACGCTTTCATGAGCCAAACCTGTTGACCTTTGTGCGAATGATTCATCATACGTGGACGCTCAGCAACATTCGCGGCCATTTGTGAGGGGTGATCAGTTAGTAACAACCAAATCCCCTACTACATGCTAATAATCAAAATATCATTCAAGTTAATGATTTCTGTGGTTTCAACTAAGAGAGAAGTTTCAGGTTGAACATCAACCACAATTGGTCGCAGCTGCCCCATTTCCACAGACTTCTCCGCAGTCGGCCCCTTTCGAACAGTAGAAGCACTAGACTCGAGTTTTGTCCTCATTAGAGCTCGTCAGTAGCGCATATCCTCGCCACTGCCGGAATTAGAACTCGAGCCACGCTTTCATAGGGCAACCATGTTTATCACTGTGCCATTGACCTCACATTAGGTGCGACCAAAAATATCATATGCGAATGCTCACCCACTTTCGCTAGCGAGTAGTGATCAGGTTGCCCGATCGTCTCGATAGAAGACACAGTTACTGTCTATTAACTCCAATCGATAACCCCGCGATTAGGATTTCCTAGTCAGGTCGAACTGTCCGATCTCACTAAAACTGCTAGGCGATATTTCAGATTATTAACGGGTAGGTGGGATTTAGTTAATTGCAAGAGAAGCCCTAGTCAAAGGGTCATCGAATGAAGTTATTAGCACAGTTATTTTCTCCTCTCGAGGCGATCGGGCAATCCCAGCATCACTAACAGGTGAATGTGAATGTGAATGTGAATGAGTAGACACGGCTGACTCATGAAAGCATGGTCAGAATTCAGTTGTTGGTCGTCACAAGGATGTTCACAACAAATGAGTTCAAATTCGAGCCTAAAACTCTTCTCAAAAGGGGATGATTGAAAAGTCTATCCGAATGCGAAGGTTGCAATCAACTGGGAGTGAACATTAAAGTAAAACAAAATAATCCCCTCCCATTTACTAGTATACATCACAGGAAGTTCTTATAACCACACTTATTTCAAGGTGACAAAACCGGTTTGGGTCATGGCTGTCTAGCACAAAACGGGGTTAACAGGGCAATCGACTATTACACAAATCTGCTCATCTCAGCTGATGCTCATAGGGGACGCAGTAGTGTGATTGGGAACTTATGTCCGTAAAAATGAGACAGTTGGAAATAAGGAATGAACACGGTACAGAAGAGCGCTGACTGATATGTAACCCATGTAAACTAAGGACTTCAACATGTATTAAGCTTCTTAAGACTGCACCAACCTACATTTCCATAAGATCTATAAAACTAAAGTGTAGGATCTATGAGCGGGCTAACTTTCCATATTTTGTTATATGTGTACTGCGATCAGCTCACCCCATGTCATACTGGATACGCTATAAAGCGCTGTAGCATGTTTTTGTTAGATTCACCAAATGGCTTGTTATCTGAAATAAGAACGTCACATTTGCACTTCCGAATCAGAAAGCTTAATCAGAAGTATTCACCAGTATGAAGGTAACGCTGAAAGCAGTCCACACATCAGTGATTCGGAACAAAGGAAATGAAGTTCATGTTAATCAGTTTGGGATATTTACTGCTAGACACCGATCAGCACACCTATTTGAAAGCATCATTCACATTTATAAGAGGTTTGAATCGTGAAAGGTCGGCCGAAGAAAGGCGAAAGGTCACAGAAAATGGCGGCTGACAGGTCCAACAAACTAACACGTCAGCGCAGTGACCAATCAAGATCGCACTTTGGCGCAGCACCGGCTTTTGTTATAACAAACACCGAAGTCAAACAGTTCGTTCAAGTGTACCACAATTTGAAACAAAGAAGTTACAAGCCTGATCGGGCCAACAAACAAACAAACCAAAGATTTAGATCCAACTGTATTTCTTCACCTAAATCATGATACCTGTCCATAAAATAATCCACAAAAGCTAAATACAAGTGAAATTTACTTCATGTCACGAGTTCTAATTATAAGTCAGAAGGTAACAAGTTTTAACAATACTCCGGTGTAATCCCTATCCAACTTGTGGGACACTAACCATTTTTCCACTTTTGTAAGAGCACATCAGCAGTGCATGCCCGTGTTCCGGCCGGGCATTTAATTTCGATCCGCGAAGGTGTGAAATTAACATAATGGCTACTGACATCACATAGAACGCCATCAAATTAACACGTTTAACAATGGTTACCTGCATGTATTGCTCAGGGTTATGTCATATGTGTCTAAGATCCTTTTCAGTCAGGAAAGCAACAAGGCAGGACATAGCAGACAGGTTACCTGGCGAATCGAACCAATACAAAACCAGTGTAAACTCTGTCAACACTACCACCTGTTTTGTATGTCAGTGAACATACGAAATAAGGCTAACTTGAGCAAGTGCAAGGAATTGCAACGAAACTATCCCCTAGATTGGTGAATGGTAGGCTTTAGTCACAAATACGACAATATGTTGGGGGTAAAGAACATTCCAAATCCGAGTAACTGAAAGTGTTATGTTATCTGACAATAAAATGATGGCAGAATCACTACAATGGGAGGGAATATAGTACGTGACAACGGAATTGCGCAATAAATGGTCACTATACTTCATACACAGATTGCGTAATCCTCTTAAGATGATATGCGAGATTTAGTCCGTTTATTTCGATTGTTGATCCTTCTGTTAATTTTTGTCGGCCAAGCGTTCACTCGCTGATGAACGTTTAAACTGTGACATCTAGCTGTGAGTTCCAACTGGTGTGAACTGAACACAACTCCTGATTTCCGTAAACTTCCTCAATCACATAGATATTAGTAGAGCAGTCGAAAACGTAAATGCGCACGATTTATGGTGTGGCAAATTTCTCTGCATATTATCAAGTGCGTACTACAGAACAGGAGTTTATAAAGCAGAAAATAGGTGTCAATTGTGATACTAGACATATCAGGGAAACACACGATGGATCTGTTCGTTAATCAGACGATGTCATTATTACCATGGAAGTGATAAACTAACAAAGGAGTCTT
>LUCH01000869.1:83033-112541 GCA_013368495.1 Paragonimus heterotremus | reverse complement strand
CATGGTAATAATGACATCGTCTGATTAACGAACAGATCCATCGTGTGTTTCCCTGATATGTCTAGTATCACAATTGACACCTATTTTCTGCTTTATAAACTCCTGTTCTGTAGTACGCACTTGATAATATGCAGAGAAATTTGCCACACCATAAATCGTGCGCATTTACGTTTTTGACTGCTCTACTAAAATGTGTTTTGGGAGACTGTTGCTTTACATAAATATATTAACTTACGTTGTTTAACAACATATATTACGCACTCGCTTTGGGCTGTTGTTAGCGGTCATCAATGACCCATTAACCCTCCCCCAGTCGGATGTTCGACTTCAGTCAATGTGCTCATACTGCCACCGTGTTATTCTCCGTTCCACTGGTGCAACGCTGAACATGAACTAAATGTCACATTTACACCTTCAATAACAACCTGAATTCACCAGATCGTAATGAGGAGGGGCACAATTGCCAAAATTTTAACTCCGAAGTGTAACCCACAGTTTAAAACGTTTCATTCAGACCATGTCCAATTTCGGCTTACCTGTGTACGAATTTCTGAATTAACATTTGAATGTAGAACCGCAGTCCCAATCACCGAGGTGTCTCCAGTAAAGTTCCGATTACCCCCAAACCGATGATAACGAAGACAGTGCAACCGGTGCTCGATTAGTTCTGGGAGCATATCACACGGCCTGAGTTTCTGAACCCGACTCGGATGCATAAAAATGGTTTAGAGTGCGTCACAATTTAGAAGAGATCTGGTTGTGGAAACTTTCAACGTTCGCAGATTTCTAACCAACAACAGAAATAGACAGTATGGACGCGGAAAAAACTATCTATCGGCTTCGTTTCTAGGCCACGGTGAGGAGTCAAAATTTCATATTTGATCTCAGTTATCCGTTCATATCCCTGTGGTATACTGAATCCAAAAAAAGCTACCATAGGCTGCCCCAGCAGAACTTCTCAGGTGGTACACGTTGTAATCCAAAAACGCCACCGTTAATCAGTGAACATGTGCTACTGATAAACAGTTACACAATTGTTAACTTAGGACAGACCCAAGTGGGAACGGTATGGAGCACCCGGTGTGGATTAATAACCCTGCCGGTAAGACATTTGCTCGGTTTGTGCTTTTCTCTTCTGCCACGGGTTCGAGTGCAGTCAAAGACCATATTTTTCAGATTTGGGTTTCACTTAAGTAGTTACATACAGACTAGAAGGACAAGTCAATGAATCAGTAATAATTGGTGGGATAAGTAAACATTATGCGACTTCACGCAGACGATTTGTTTTATTTAGCTGTTAATGCAATGCTCCAGTTGACGAACCCCAAGTTATACTATTTTGGAAGACGACTGACATATTACATGTAACTAGGCAACTTTGCCATACCTTCTTGGAAACTATTCTTATCCGCTTGGGAGAATTAGAATAAAACGTGAATAATCTGTTTTATCGAGAATAATAGTTTCTTCTCCCTTATTTGGTCAGAGGAATATGATGGAATTACCATTATCGATTAGACTGATTGTTTAAGCAAACTGTATCAGTCGTCCGGAAATCGATGTGAGTAACCAGTGAATGGGATGGAACGGTTAGCACAGAGAAAGAATTAACAAAATAATTGCAGTGTTGGGAGCACATTGGACTTGCTGATTCAAGCAGGCACGACAGACTGAAGCAAGTAGAGCGTGCCTCTCGATTCTTCGCTTTACCCAAGGTTCACAAAAGCAACATACCCTTAAGACCTACCTTAGATATGTGCAGTCTCCTTATCAGCTAGATGTGAAATTTGTCACTTTTTCTTGAAGGTAAAAGGTATTAATTCCCGTAAAAGCTCCATCACGCCCGTACTCCATGGGAGCATCAGGTTATGATCAATTTTGCTGCCGAAGGTTCTCCAAGTGTGTCCAGTTTCACTTTAAAGTCATTTGGTTCTTTGTCCACCACAGAAGTCGAAAAACGTTCCAGCAATTGGCTACTCTGCGTGAGAAGTGACAGACTGTGGGTGTCTTACTTGGTGTCTGCTTCTTCAGAGTCCCACGCTCGTCAATTCTGAGGGAGAACTCCGCGCGCAGTTCCGGGCTCATTTCTCATCTCCATAATGTGCAAACCAATCTTCGCTCCTACGCCTGTAGCTTTGGGGAGGGGGCATATCAAGGAAGTCTAGCCCCTCTTCATAACTCTCACCCCTCATTTCAACTATAATGCTGATGACTGTTTTTCGCATCTCCCTTTTTGTACATAGATGGGCCACTGCTCCACCATACTCCAACTTGTCCAGCGTGTGCGGGGCACAAAGTGATCAGGGTTCTTAAGATAAGTCTAACGAAGGACCGTTTGATTATTCCCAAAACACCACGGACTGAAACGCAAGTCCTATCTCTAGTGTCGTCCGTCTTGGGTGGTGTTGAGACAACAATATTCAGGTCACGTTCAAGTTCTGCTTGCCTCAATAACCATCCACCCATGTGGTAGACACCCACTTCACTGGTCTTCCCAATGTACGTGTACGCATAATTTTGGAAGTTCATCAGCAGAGTCCATTTTGAAGCCCCCTCAGTTAATCGAGCAAGATCGGTGTGTAAAGCATTTCGAACTTCTGTAGATTCCATGACGCGCCAGACTTTGAGGCCGTCAGTGTATACCGAACATGATGATTCCATGATTCTACAGAGATAATTGACAAAAACCTATAACATCAGTGGGTCAAAAACTGAACCCCGATGAACTCTATTAGATACCTCCCGCCAAGAGAACTTAGTTGCACCCAACATAAACGAGCAGCTGTGATTACAAGGAAGTCCTTTATCCATTTCAAGATAAGGCTGTTGACGCCGAAGCCTTCGAACTTGCTTAATATACTCCCATGTCAAAAGCTTTACCAAAGTGCACACAGATGACGTCCTTCGGCGTCCCACTAGCCGTAACCATTACCGAACGCTGTCTGGCTAGCGGCAGGCTGATCAGACTAGAGCGGCCTTGACGAAACCCATGCTGGTACAGATGTGACAACTCGCTTGGCAGCAGATACGTCTTCAGCCTCTTGTCCAGTGACCGCTGGATGACCTTCATAACGGGTCGATAGCCTTCTGGCAGCTCAGGGCTGCCACCCTTATACATGAGGCGGAATAGTGCCCTCTTCCACTCTGTTGGAAGTAGCCCTTATTGCCAAAATATGCTGAAAACTCGCGCTAATGGGGCTACAAGAACATTCATAAATACTGCAAATACAAACCGTCTGGGCCGGGTGACACTTGGAAGTTGAAATTCCCCAGCTGCTCCGCAATCTTCCTTTGTTTGTTTTCTTCCGCACTGCAGACTGAGTTCTCAGAAGCCGGGCGTATCTCAGCCGAGTACACCGTAACATGATGGATAGCCAGGGCTTCTGCTTTTGGCTGGACAGTTCGTGCTTCCGCGGTCCTGCCATCCAGTGTACGGCTGCATATTCTCGATCTCGTCTTTCTTCACAGGTAATCACACAGACTTTTGGATGCAGTCATTGCACGGGCTGTGAGGTGATCCTCCTACATTTTACGTTTCTTGATCTTCAACCGGCTACACTGGTTGCGAATATCTCTGTGGCGATCGTATCTGCATTCAGTTGGCCGAAAGGGTCTCCACCGCATTGTCGCAGACAGGTCCTTAGCTGCCGATCAGACCATGGTGGCCGTTGGCAATGAGGCCGTGGAAGCTGGGTTGTGTCAATTATCTCAATCAGTATTTGCACGTGCTTTTTTTTCCCCCACTGACTGTAAACTTCTGGATGATCTTCATGTATCCAGCCAACGGAGTTTGCTTTTTGTTGCATCTAGGCGAACAGTATTCGCCAGAAATTCTGACTCACTATTAACTCTACGTCCCCTGTGCTGAGTTGTCCCAAATGGGTGGCGGGGACTTCTTGATCAATACTCCCCAGTGACTGAAATAGTCCAGACAGCCAATGTCTGTATCTGTTTGACTGAACATGAGATTCTATATGAAAGATTAGTCACCGAAGCATCTTGCAGGCTTACACACGTGCTGGTGCAAATAAAGGTCCAATAGAATTACCAGCATTTCTTTTGTGCAGACAGCCGTAGGCTGCACGAAGCGCCGAAGTTCCCTGTCAATCTACGGTGCGTTACATTTGTCAATGACGAGACAATGGTTCTCAGCGGCATAACGTTAAAGGTCCGCCAGTAGCGAGTCCAGTTGCGATCCAGGTGGCCTGTAGATAGCACTCAGTCTCATAACTCCCAATGGATAATCTTATTCTGCAGCGCAGACTTTGGCAGCAGTCGTCCGGGCCGGTAATCGCCACAACGACTGTGGCTAAAATATCCTCTGGTATAAACATAAAAGTTCTACCTCCACACCGCTTGCAATGTCTGTCAGAGTGGAAGAAGTGGTATTCAGGACTAGCTAATTCCGTGTCAGAGACCGAGCCTTTGAGCCAGGTTTCCGTCAGTATCACTAGCATCCGCTGATTCTGACAAAAATAATATTCCAAAACCTCCGCTGGCTCTACTTATTCCGAAGATTGGTATGCCTTATCACTCCGAGCAATCTGCTTATTGTCGCACCTTCAAAGCCACCTAGTAGTTGGAATCGCAATGAGATTATTTCGCCGTGCAAATTTTAGCGGATCCCAATTAACTTTCGACCTCCTTCGAATTATTTGAAAATCCTGAATGAACATACCATGTTAATCTTTGGTCGTACGTTGTCCCAGTTCTCCTAGGACTGTCGATAGAAGTTACCTATCCTATGAGGAGAGATCATATAGGAAACGAACATTGTCCTTGCAGTCGGTGCGTGTGGTGAAAGACTGTTGTGGCGACTTGCGCGGATTCAAGCATTACCTTCAGCAGTCAGGGGCAAGCTACTGAACCTACCGGGCGTCGGTCTAATCTCATTAGGAATTTTACAGTTACGGTTGCTGCAAGATCCTTCTCATTCTTAGTGGACACGCTCTCCAAAGCAGACGGGAGTTTGACAAAGTGATTATTTGGTCGCCTCCGCGGGTTATCATTACTCGACTCAAGAATACTAACCACTATAACACAGTGTTGGTTTGGTTGTTGCAGCCTCTAAGGTCAGAAACGAGTGGAAGATCGGTATCAGAAATCTGTGGCACCTCTTGATTTGCCCTTATTTTCCGGCTGAGAGCAGACTACTTTCAAACTCCAGATTTATCTCTTGCCCGACCTTTAGACTTGCACTGCAGCAGCAGAAACCCGCGCAAATTTTGGCTCAGTAGTAGTACCGGTAGTGAAGGTTTATGGATCCAGTTTTCTCCACACGTGTCTCTTCTTCATTGAGGTGCTGCGTGCATTGTGAGGCCTCCATGTAACAACGGCACTTTTCTGAGACAATGTCTGTTGCGAGCGATCCAATTTATCACCAACGGGGCAACACTTGGGACAGCAAAACGTGGTCCAATCTGGACGACTCCTCTTCAGACAGTTTTAGTGCATAACAGCTGTTGAAGCGCAAATACGATGGAACCGTCCGTCACAAGCGTCGCACTGTGAAGCATAAGCCTGTGTCTATTCGAGTTTCTTGCACTCGAGACATGGCGACTGCTAGTCTGAATGAGTGTAAGTCAATTCTAGGATAACCTTGTGGGAAAGGTGTGCCATCAGTCATTGGAATGGTGAGTTGATAGAATATGTTGGGGGTGGCGAGAGCAGAAGTTGATTTAAGTCCCTATATTTGAGTTACTTTCCTAAGAATTTGGGAAGTCTACACTACGTAGCAGAATACAGTCTACGTGCCAAGGTGACCTTGAAGCAGCTAACAGAGTTGTGAAGGACAGTAAGGAGAAGTCAACAGATCTAAACATCCGGTCGAATTTGTTGATATTTCCCGGGGTAGTTAAAATCTTTAAGAAAACGAATATTTTGATCTGATGTTAAATCTTCATTTGGGAATACCCGGCTCAAGCGGACAACTGGGTTTTCGGACAATAGTATGGAGGGCAGTTACGTGTGTGCAAGATAACCGACAAGTGAATTGAAACCTTCGTTTTATGTCGCTCATACTCAGGTTTTTGATAGTTTATATCTACAAAAGTACCGGATTGTAGTGGGTTAACATCGTGATAACTTTTTAGCTGATATTTTAGTCAGGCACCTTGAAAATGTATAGACTCACCCACACGCTCTTTATAGAATGATATGTGAATGATACCGTATGTATAACAAATGAATCAGCGAGCTCAGGGAAATACTAGAGTGGTTCAACTCAACCCGTGGTAATGTGCATTTTGCCATGAAACCTGAGTCATCCACAGGTGTCTCATTTTTATACATCCTTTCATCCACTAGTTTGCACGGAAGGATAGTGAAACCATAAATTACCTCAGCAATTTACGGCGCTGTTCCAGTTTTGTAACACTAAAACAAAAAAACAATTCTCATCCTGTGTGTGTCTGAAAGTGTCACAAAAATCTGTTCCAGTGATACTTTTGAGGGGTAATGCCAATTCAACACATTAGTTGAAAACGGCTATCCGATAGTTCGTGGACCCAATTATATTAAAGCAAAATCAGAAAAAAATATAGGTGTACTATTTCCTCTGAAAATAAATGACCTGAGTGCTGATTTAATACAGCTCCAACCACGACCTACTCCTCAGCTAGATGATGCGTCTCACTTAATTTCACACCAGTTTTAAACTGTGTTTTACGATGCACTGAAGCCTCATATTATTTTCTGTCAAACGAGCTGCATAAGCCACATAAACGAGGATTAAGAGAACGTATCCGGCAACTACTTTCGGTATGGCTAACTCGTGGCCTTCATTTCATCGGGCATTCGGTTGCTTTATTTGCATGGAACCATTGTGGAAACCAGCACCGTTCTGTTAGTGAGTTCCATCCCAAGTTGATGATTACCATCAGCGGGTCATAAATAGAGAGTCGTGTTGCATGTGATGACCACGCGTTTTTCAACAATCTAAACTCCGATCATCGGGATAATTACCATAAGCTGCCGACCGCTGTATCTAAAAAGGATCCGCATTTAACACTGTGGTGTATGCCTTGATAAGTAACTGTCACCGTTTTCTACCTTACCTCATTCAACGGGAAGTCAAGGCTCATCCGTTAGGTAAAGAGCTTGACAATGTGATAAGCAATGCAGCTAATGCCAACAGTTTACTCAGACTGTCCGCATGTCTGATGACTCTGCGAACTTTCCAGTAAGTTGATAAAACACTGTTAGATGCTAGCATTTCCTATTGGGTCGTGATTATCTAATGAATGTTAGGAAAACTTTCAATTTAACATATGTAATACCTGAGGGCGTATCCATGGAGAAATGAACCTCAAAGGCATTTATGTGAGAGATCTGAACGATACACATTTCACCTTAAGTCCAAGGCGGTCTAGGGTTCAAAAATAGTTGTTTTGTACACCTGGTTAACCTATGCACAAACTGGAGAGGTGGTCGGTCAATATCTTAGCGATAACCAGTCAAACTGTTGGCAAATATACTATCAAAAACTTGGTGGAGCATGTGAATGAGTCTGATGACTCCGCTATCCGAAATAAGCAAACGTGTTCTGTGTATATTCGATCTATCTATCAACTTCTTCTTAAGAGCAACTTTTAACCTTGTGTGTGAACTGACTTTTGTGGAAAACATCCATCTTCTCAAATGAACAGATTATCTAAAACTTTGCCTTTA
Organism: Paragonimus heterotremus; assembly: GCA_013368495.1. Lineage (NCBI taxonomy): Eukaryota > Metazoa > Platyhelminthes > Trematoda > Plagiorchiida > Troglotrematidae > Paragonimus > Paragonimus heterotremus. Next base: position 104,873 of record LUCH01000869.1, on the reverse strand, counting down.
CTGTGTACAGAAGATGTTAGTTTCAATTTCCAAAATAAACCATACAATGAAACTGACAGTAGCGCTGAGTAGACCATTAGGCCCATGTCTCAATAATTTTTTAATGTTCATGGTAGAACACAACATAGCCGTCGTATCACAGACGCTATGTAGACCACACCTTGTTCATTTTCAAACATTTGGGGTTATTAGAACAACTCATCCGCGGTTCGACGTCGTCCATTTGAATCTCACGGTAAAGTGTGGAGCAGAGTCTGGTGAAAGACGGTTTTACGTGGCCATGTTCTTCACATGAACGACTGACGGACCACTGAGACATACAATTTAAAGGAATCCAACGTGGTCAGGACAATATGTGCGCTCCACCAGTTTTCCTCCGGTGATTTGTAAGCGGGGTGTATTTATAAGCTTTTTCACTGTAGCACGCCGTATCTACTCCTCTGTCTGTGTTTAGCAGGAACTAAAAATGAGAATCTGAGGAGCACGGGCTATCCCAGGAACTTTCTGTGGTGTCATAACGAATCTAGACCCAATAACAATGAGTTACACTTGAAAGTGGATATTGCGACTTTGTAGATAACCCAACGAAGTGTCGCCTCATTAAGACGGACTCACAACGGCATCAGTCTCAGGTGTTGTCTGTTTAATTTTCGTTGCACTCATGCAAATGTTGTCCCAGCACTGTCAGTCCATTGGTATTTCTTGTCCTTTGAAAGGAATTCGTACGGTGGTGACGTTATGGGATGAAACATTTATGAACCAGTTGTAACACCTCACTCGATGCAGAAACTTTCTCGTCGTTTACTTGGAAAAAAGCTAAAGTCCCTTCAGTAGCCATACTTTTCTATAACAAAGGTCGTATTTCACCTCGATCAACCAAATGTCTCTATATCGCTCTCGATTGCCATCCGACTTGTGAAGTATTAGCACTGACCCACAATCAAGAATTCTAAAATCGGTTCAATAGAACATACAGGCGTGCTGTATGTATCGATTCTGTGTCGCTTTATGCTACAAAATTATCTCTGTATACCGTCACACTATCCAGTTGCTTTGCCAAATGAAACGTCAAGCGTCAAAGCGTTGGCGGTGCTCCGGAAAGGTCAAATGGCAGGCGCTTGTAGTGATAGTGTTTTTCGCCAACCGTTTCCTCACCATCCTTGGGTTTGCTTGTCATCTGCTATTGTCCGGAAGGTAACGTCAACACTGCGAACAATTCGCTTGCTAGAACTTATCAGAAATATCATTGACGGCCAATATTGGGTCAGCTGTGGTTTAGATTCACCTTGTGGGGATATATAAAATCTACGCAGGCCGGTATTTCCGTTTAGATTCATTCGTCAGGAGAACAGGCAAGTTGCACAAGTTGTAGACATCCTTGGTAACTCCCTGATACAAACTGATCTTTGCTTGACTCAATTGTTGATACTTCACGAGGAGTCCGACCGCAAAAGCTGTTCGGATTGCCATAATTCGTGCACATTTTGGCGTATGTCTTGTTCGTGGACTAGTGCATGGGGTTGTATAGTCGATGATCTTTGGCATGCGTGTTTGGTTGTCGTTGTTCTTTAACAGTTAACGGTTGTCAGGACACCGGGCTTAAGAGACAGATCCTAAAGTTGCAGGTCACTCACGAAATCTATTGCACTTAGAAGATCAGTTGTATGGATCGCTTGACTGGTTTCGGCAGACAATGAAACGATGCTGTACGACTTGCCTGCCGATACACAACACACATCACATTGCATGCCAACTGGCAGATAACAGTCCACAACGTCCCGGATAAACGTGAATATAAGTTGTGTGATTTGCTTCCTTTTATGAACAGTCAATCTAATAGCCGCCAGTGAATTGAGCAATCGTCGTTCTATCCCTCCTGTAACCTCCACACCTATATGTATGACCCTTTTCCTGCCATCAGATTATCTGTCCGATAAATTGAGAGAGCATGGAACGGTTTACATTCGAATTTTCAAACAAGGGTTTCAGAAATTTCGTTACTAAACTTCTTAAGCCGTTTGCTTGTGACTTTTCTGTGAAGCTGTTATCAGCACAGCTACAACGGCTGTCAGCCGCTTCATTATTTTCCACATTTCTGCTAGTGTATTCTTGTCCGTGTTGATGTTCACGTTTAACTAGGTCACTGACTTTGCGCCCAATCCCCGCGTGACTTCCGTGAGACCATTTAGATTCGTCCGTCGGGTTACGTTGGCAATGCAGATTTAGTCTCTAAAAGTCATCAGAATATCTTCATTAAACATCACGATGAACAACTGTGACACGGACTTTTGATTCACTTCGGGGAATTCTCTGTCCGACAGTTCTTGCGAACATATTGGATCCGGTTCTTGACCAAACGGAATAATCTTGAGACGCCGAACCGCCCCTTGGCAGTCGACCAGTCCTTAAAACAGCCACCAACGCGTCCTTCGCAGCGGCATAATCCATCTTCACAAGTCCTTTCCAAGGCGCACCCAGCAGTACTTTTGCTCTGATCTCCACCAGTTTCCTACGGTCGGCCGAGGACTTTCATGACGATTCAGGCGTCCAAAACGCCCTGCGGTAGCTGCTAGATGACTTTCATTCTTAGTTAATCAGTACAATCGTTGTGATTACAGAGGACGCCAGGCTTGAAAAGTTGTTTTTGCTTAGAATGTTAGAAAGTTCTACATCAGGTAGCAGTTGTAAACCGACAGTAATTTTTTTGTCACGTTCAGCCCATTGCATGCATCTGTTTCCAGTGGCCCTTTGCACGTCCTGGTCTGTCTGGCGTTGGGATCTGCCCTTTGGTTTTCACTCATTCGACTCGTGTCACATTACTTACCAGTAACGCAGTGCATTATACAACAACAGAAGGCAAATAACCAGAATTCAAACAAAAGGCTAACTTGTATTTGCAAATATGAGTCAGCGTCTACAAAAATTTATCAGCCTTCATCTTCCAATTCCGACCACCATAAAGATTCCATTTCGTCTGTTGATGAAAGGTGTACAGTTAGAATTTCAAACCTAATGTACTGCCGAATTCCCAACTCATTCACCCAAGCTGGCAACTCCACCATCATTCCCGCTTTCAACACAAAAACTTACATAGTCATTTGGAACAAATTAAATATAGCAAACCATAAACAAGGTCGTTTATGTGTGATGATTTATTATCTAAACAAGTGAAGCCATTAGATACACATGTGGGTAGATCAGTGTGAGGTGAATAGAATCAGACAACGCTTTTGAAACAAACCAATAGCGCTGAAAATAACTAGATTCTGGTTCGTTGGAACAGAGGAAAAACATCGCTAGACAAATGATTTATACAATTAGAACAGCCATAAACTCTGGTCACGTAAACCTGCTAATCGTCAGAAGATCAGTGCAGCTAAATGGAAAGGACGCGCTTATGCACTAAACAGAGGACTGAAACACCGAGGCTGAAATTAAGTTTAAACCCGCCAAATAAAGGATGAGTTTTTACTTTTGGTGAAAAACTGTCTTCTTGTAGAAGTAACGTCAAAACACTACGCAGATTGGAAACTAAGAAGGGTTTGATTCCCTTTATATGACGCAAAGGTGCGCTCTCTGCAATGAACATACCGCTTGTATAAGTCGAGAATTAAAGTGGGATAGAGTTACACCTTGGGAGATATTGTAATTCTTGACGAATGAGAAAGATACTTGACCACTTGGGCGTATGAATTAAGAACGATCCGAAAAGTGCCTCTCTAATAGAAGCCCTAGTCGCAATCCCTTTAGAATAGATTGCCACATCACCGTTAACATTAACTCACAAAACAGGTGACTTCAACGCAGAGGTCGACCATATATTGCATTGCTTCTACATGGTCAGTAGCCTGCCACTAGAAACATTGTCTAAACAACAGACTGATTACTGCAAAGAGTGAGTAGCAAATTCTGTATTCGGTGTTCAACTCACAATGGCAGTCCAGATAAGGCATGCACAGCCCAATAAGGTGAACCACGGAGGTTCTGTAGCTATCGGAAATTAAGTTAGGTGGCAAATTGTAATACTGATCATGTGAAACATCAGAGGAGAATTGCAAAGAAGAGGCATTACTAAAAACAACATGTACCTATAATTACCGATTAGGATGTCATACAATGACAACACAACTACCGGGTAGCAAGAGCCGAATCGGAAGGAACTTTCAGCGTGCGGAAACAAAATGGAGTTTACTGCTCTAAAAAGAGGGAACACTGAAAACGGAGTCTAGAAACATGTATATGCATTGAATTTGATTTGTCAGCGAAGAGACGAGCTCTGCAGCTCTGGCAAAACGCGGCGACACTTCATCCATGCAAAGCGGTCATTGCGTTTGCTTGTAACTTCCACGTACCGCTTAACTGGTGTCCGGTAAAGGAAAATTTTAGACGTGTTTCCTTCGCAATTATGCCAAAAGGAAATGGTGCATCTGGTTAGGCACATCAAGTCACTAAAGAGGATATGAGGTGCGTAATAGACAACGAATGGGAAAATCCTGTCAACAACTAGATACGTATAGAAGTGTTACAATTGGCTATATGTGAGTCAGTTGCAAAAAACTGAAGGATAACCGCAACCGTGGCTTTGGAAAACGAAATAAACTGTCATCGAAACAAACGGTGTTCTGTCTGCCGTCAGACGCAAAGGTATATATGCACGAGGTATACTGTATGCAGGCTGATCTAAACAGAGACCCCGGTCAAATCACTTCCACTTAGTGAAGACGGTGCTTTTCCAATGTCAGGCGTAATACCATTGAAAACAATACATAACGTTGGAACGCTCGACATCGTTTAATTAAAACGACTACCGACTAACAAAATAATTGAGACCATTATTACCTACCTGAGTAGCATGCCAATGGTCTTGACCAATCGATCTTTGATTTCAGAATTTGCGAGCACAAAATCACCCTAATAGATCTCAACGATAAAAATGGACCAGTTCCAGTCAACCCCATCAGGTTTGTGGACAATGGTATGCCAAACCATATGGAGCACCATTTGCAACGTCGTGACGGAAATGAACGTACAACATACACTGTGAATGGTAGAATGCACAAAAATGTGTATAGCGGAACTCCACTACGTCTCGTTAACAGCCTAAATGAACCCATATTACAAGCAGAAGCATCCTCTTCAGCTACCACAGAAACAGTATGCCCGAACGTGACATGCGTTCCAGCAAGTGAACTATGGAACCACTTCGAGAGCTCAGAAACTCTCCATCTGGGGTCTCTCACCCGTCATTTCTACTGTTTAGTTTGTCCTCTTTTGGGTAAAGCCATTCTCACTTCAAATTTATGGGACCAGAATTCTACTTCAAAGTCACACGTTATCATATGTTTTTCATCATAAGTTAATGGCTAATTGTTGCGAAATCTGCTTGTCAGGCATCACCTTTAAGTCTTCAAATATGTACTTTCGTTAGAAACCTTAGACCGTTTTAGACTACGATAAATAGTAGGATGAATTTGAGTAAAGGTCCATCTTTCAAGACAGACCCGATACTCCAGCTAGTCGGTAGACATGCATGCGCTGAGTAACCGAACGTTACAACGGTCAACTGTCATTGCCCAGCGCTCTGAATGGGAAGAGAAGGCTGCTCGTAAATCAGTGAGCTGAGTTCTGGAGCAGCCTTGATATTAAACGCAGGAAAGTGTGGAAAAACCGCCGTGAAAATTCCATTCTCAACCGCATTCAAACCAGCAACAGGAATATGTCCAGTCATCGTAATCACCAAATACATCAATATTGCAGTGGTTAGCAGTGATGATTAACCATCACGCAACTATGGAGAAAAAAAGCAATTTCTGTGCAGGAAGACAGAAGGAAAAAGAACGGGATGGGAAAGGACCTAACTAAATAAAATACCACTCAACAGTAATCTAAAGAAAATAACTTCGTCCTCATTCAAACACTCAACATCAAGGTGCCTACACCTTGTAGTTGCAAGTGGTGGTAAGGCGACATTAACAAGATAACTTCCCCACTATTTTTACTGCCACAGGTCGTTAAGGGCACACACTTTGCAGACAACTCTGTCAAACGCCGAAAATATTAACGTCACTTAGTATGATTAGCCACCATCTCACCAAAAGTCTTCAGCTACGGTCTCTGTGGATCAAGAGGTACTAAACCTGGGAAGTGAATCCGACCTATAGTGGTCGATCCTTCGGCGAACGACTTCAGTTTTCCACACCAAGTCATTGTCTGTCCACCTTGCACCTTACGTCAGTCGGCTGCAGCGTCAGATGAGAGAGCTCGATGTGGTGGAGGAAAAGCAGGTATCACCAATACATAGCCTAACCATCTACGCTTTTGTAAATGCAAGGATCGTACAAAAGAATTCGTTTGACAATGATTACAAAATACTAACCCCCTAACCTCCTCGTTGCTTACTTGTCGGTGTCACCCGATACGAGCGGTCGAAAGCGAATGTCGGTGGTCACATACTTAAAGACGTTTCACATCTTCTACCCTGAGCGGCCAAGTCTCGGTAGCACAAAATAATACATCCCTCGCGACCGCCTTACGCACGTGACTCTTAAGACTCAGATGTGCCCCAGATTGGTGAATACCTCCCCTTCCTTAGAGAAACGCGTTTCTACTTACTTTTTCCACTTCATTTTTGTCGCTGATGCAGCTTCCCAACTATACAAACCGGTCAATAACATCCATGACTTCACTGTCTAATTGTAAACCCGCATAATCACAGCAATCTTGCAGAAGCACTCTGCATTTTGGGACCACAAGTCGCTTTCTAAAGTATTTAGCGGAACACGAAATAACATATAACACTGTTTGCGCTGCTTGACAAGTTGTCAAACACCAACGCGTTGTCATCAGATTGATGAAAATAAGTAAGTCTTCCACCAGGTAGGAAGTCCACACCGGCATATTGTGAACATCGGAGACAGCCTTCCAATGTTTCTTCTTTGACGAGACTAAACGAAAATGGTGAAAGTGGACAGCGTTGACGTGCGCCTCTCCTGGTGCTGGAACTGTCAGACACTTCACCGTAAACTCTAACTTGAGCTAAAGTATGGGAATAAGGGCCGATATTATATTCACATACTTGGTCGGTACACCTCTGCGTTTAAACGATCCTGTATGTGTAGATTGATTCACTGAATAGCAAGCATCTTCATAGCAGAGGAATATGGTGACTGTTGGGCGGCGGTACACACTACGCTGTTCCAGAATTTGACGAACGGTATAATTTGGTCAGTACATTCCCGCCCAGGATGAAACCCCGCCTGTCCTTCCCTGATGTTTGTTTCTCCAGCTACTGTGAGGCAACGGATTATAATGGATGCCAGGACAAAGTCTACTGTTAACAGGAATCCAATCTGCCAATGGGGTTGCGGTCATCGTTTTGAGGACTATATCTACCCCAGCCTGACCGTTGGCATCTGCTGTGGAGTTAACCGAAGTGTTTAACTAGCATTGGGTAGAGAGCGGAAGTGCTGTTAGTTCTATGTAGTAATTGCTGTCCTGGATTTTAGCCTCTGACATGCAGCAGATATCGACATTCAACGAGTCTAGCGTTCGTACAAGAGTTGCCTGCTGACCTGTCTGTTTTAGAGTGCGAACATTGAAAGCTTTCTATATCTAAGTAAAGGACGAACGAGGCATGGTGCAGTGTGATAAGGGCTGGAAATTACGGACACAGTGTTACTATAATTAGCTATATTCGTTATGAGTCACGCAGAGTAATCGCCAAAAATGTGGGTCGGGCGGAGCCCGAGAGCTAAATTTGATAGGATAGTGGGAGAGCGATAGTCATTAGTATGTTTTCCCCTATACGCAGTGCTATATACAGTAGATAGGGCAACTGAGCTTTACCACGAGACGGTTGATGCAGTGTGAGATTAACAGTGTTTTGAGTAGTCATGGTAGTTTGTGGGCTGAGATATTGCCAGCACACCTAGACCTAGACAGGAGAGCGATTAGGATTCTCAAACAAAGCCTTTAGATCAAAAACCTGTACCGTAAGGTAGCGGGTGAATGGCAGTTTACCAGCAGTGGTACTTTCTCCGGAACTAGATGTCAACCTCTTTGCAGCGCCCAACTTGCAGGACTAAGAGACTGTGGTTTGTCAAAAATCTGCCTATTGGCCTATCTGGTATGCGTGACTGTCGGTGAGGTGACTACACCGTCCTGTTTAGCTCAATGGCTGACTGAAATGCGCAAGCCCTCACACAACGTCAAGGTCCAGTCTCGTTGTGATATGTTTAAACTCAGCAAACACTCCATAAAGTGAGTAACAAAGCTACATAAGGGAAATTTCACATTGGGATGCAATCACACACATGTTCGACCTTCTTCCATGAAATTCCTTAAATTATGATAGTGACCGGCTGTACCAAAAGGATTTCTCAGAGGATTCACGTTGGACTGAGCACAAATGTGAAAGTTTGGAGCCCCCGAAATTGGTTCGTAGCCTATCTGGCGTAGTACTTCTTTCGTTTAGGCGTGATGTTCCTGGAGCTAGCTAGATTTTAGCCGAAGATGAGCATTTTGTTTTTTGCGCCATCTCCGTGGTAATCAATGGGTCTAACGGTCTGAAACATTAGAAGCTCAGTGTGACGTGAATTGAACCTAAGAAATGTGGAAAGTTGAAAATTCCAAAGATGGTTTTAAAATTGGCGTCATTCACGGCAAAACGTTGTGAACGGAATGGTTTCTCAAAGAAAAAGGTATATTTGATATGGAATAACATTGTCAGTTTTGCCTATTAATTTGAATCGGGATATAAATTCATATATACATATTGGTATATGAAATAAATATAATTACAACGAAGCGTATTATGATGGCGACGGTAATTTGAACTTTGCCTATCTGACTTAGTTAACTCTCTAAACTTGAACAATGCACCAGCTCGTATGGGTACACGTGCGTCGCCCGGGAGCTGTTCACGAGAAACAATTGTGTAGTTAATTTTGAAGCAGCTGTATAGTTATTGAGTCCTTAGAGGGTGCAACTCATACTGACGAAATTCTCACAAAAAATTACATGGTATAACCGCATCCGATTCAAGTGTTTACATACTTTTTGGTGAAATTACAGGATTCAATTGGTGTTATGTAAAATTTCTTCCCATGCACAACAATTTGGTCAAGTTGTGAATGCCTTGAGTGTTTACCCATTTACTAAGTGTTTGGTTTATCTTCTGAACTGTTTCTCGCATCATTGTTCAGGTCCGTAAGCACCAGGCATGCCTATGTTGTTTTTAGATTCTGGTGCAGACTTTCTTCGGTCACATGATGAATACTACGACTGTTTGAACAAATCTTTCAAAGCCCCGGTTTAAATTCCCGGAAAAAATGTCTCACCTTTTTTATTTTATTTGTTGCAGACCAGTGTGCCTTAGGAGTGATCATTTTACAGTTTACTACATCGATTAACATCTCATAAGATCATTACATATGAAAGTTCGTACGAAAATGCCCATTTTTTCTAGATTGAGAAGGATCGAGTTCTGTTCTATGGCCACCAGTATATAACACCGATATCAGGACCTGTAGTTGGATTGAATCATACTGCGTACAGTGTTTTCAGTATAGGTGAGTTGTAGGAGATTTTCAGTACATCTAGCTGAACAATATCCGTAGATGAACTTGGAATTCAGAAAATTTTGTCAGATTTTGCAAATGTGAGATAAAGAGAAATTTCTTTCATTAAGAAAATATCAATCCTAAATTCCACCTGTTTTTCACAATTTTTGATAATTAACAATAAGCTTGCACATAGCGTTTTATTGTAATTCACTTAATGTCAAATAATACCCTTTCCACTGAAGTTGTTATAATGGTGAACAACTAAAGTGTGCACATAATTATTGGGTCAACCCAGGGGAAAATATTAATTGCAATATCATCATACAGTCAAGTGGTTTTGATCATAAATGGTTGGTGTTTATTGGATATTTAAATGTTTGTTTCTTTTAATGTTCAGGATAACAAGAGATCAATAACTCAGTGACCGAATTTTCAGAAAAAACACGTTGTTTGATCTTCTCTGTAGGACAGGAAGTGTGATATTGAAACGGAACGTAAGAACTATGAAGTTCTCACCTCACTATTAGCCGGAAACATGGTCATAGCTTTTAAAATATCGTTTAGTCACACATGCTTTTGGTGCAGTATATTATACTTGTACAAATTATATGATATTTTGGTCATGCCAGCTAATAGACCATTAGCAGAGTTGACCTTTTCCGGATAAATAGGTTAGTGAACTTAAGTCATGATTGAATTGACACGTCACCTTATCTGTAGGCTTTTAATTAGTATGGTCACGAAAAACTTCGGAATATACGATAATGTATTTACCTATACACCTGGTTCATACGGAAAACAGGAAGCGGCCTTCACTTTCATTAGTTACTACGTTTCCTTTTGCTCATAGACTGAAATCGATCAGCCGTTCATTATTTCTTAGAAACAATCGAGAATTGTATTACTTTATGAAAAGTAGCTAATGTTTGTCGCCTGGAATCTTAGCTCGTTTAAATTCGAACATAATGACTTATCATTAAGAATTGTTAGTCTCAGAAGAAGGTTCTCAAAGGGCTGTACTTCATATTGACCTACTGAATTAATCTTTCATATTGGCTCGTTTTTTCTTGGAGTTACTTCACGTTGGCTGAAATCTTCAACTTCGGGTTACTCCCGTACGGACGCTATACTCCATTCATACTGACCAACATAATCCCTTTTGTATTGCTGCCAAGTAGATTGGTAGACTTGATAATTTAGAAGAAACCCACGTGCAAAGACTCTGGACTCCGTCTGGATTTGAACCTACGACAGAAATAGCGTGCCCACATGTACAAGCGCTTTACCAGAGATACAAAGCCAATTTAAAGGCTCATAAGTTTCATGTTTTAGACCGAGTTACTTAATGCGTTACTTGGAGTCCGCCAAGTATACTAGCAGATTGCCTCTTCTTATTCAGTCCGGGATGGAATCTAGCAAAATCACCGGGAGTATTGGAATTCTATTGCTGATTAATAGTTTAACAAATTCGTTAAGTTATAAGGAATGTACTTGCAAGAAATTTGATAAATTTGACTGGATTCGAACTAACGATAGAAACAGCGTAGGCTGGGCGGATAGCCAGATCCAGAGAGCGAAATTTCTGAATCTCTAGTGTGAATACGCGATTCAGTTGGTAGACTACGTATCGCGCCTGGCTATGCTATTTATGTCGTTGGTTCAAACTTAGCTGTAATGCATACCTTTTGCACTCGCAGCATTCCCAGAATGTTTGCCTCCATTTACCGCATAATAGAGCTTGTAGTTAAAACCGAAGCAAATTTTCAAACTACTGGAAATGACGATGGATTTGTTCGAAGGTCGACTTGCTGATTTAGGTAGTCGGTCTCTCGCCAAGGCCGGCGCTTACCCGGTTTGCTTTTGTTGAAGGAAGGGATGTTTATGCTCGATCAATAATCATACTATTGTCGACATGCAAGTTTCTTCTGACGTATAAACTTTACGTCTACTCTTAGGTTCTACCAACGGCTGAAGAGTGTTCTTGCTAGCAAATGCCGCTCTAAACTATCTTTCAGAAATTTGCGATTGAAGGATGTTCTCTAAAGCTGATTTGTAGAGCGTCGGAGAATGTTCAAGCTAATGAAAGCGCTATTCATATTCTACAATTTATGGATTCACACCTGTTACAGTTTCCTAACCTGCAGTTACACCGAATTTGTCATTTTAAATGGTTGGGGTTCTCAACTCATGTATCTGACCTTATGGCCCCCAGACAGCAGCCCAGTATGCTGTTTTCTCTTCAATGTCTACGAAGAATTGTAACACTCGTCAGCAGTGTTTGTTTAAAGCTATTATGCGGAATATTCTTCATTCTCTACGTCAACCTTCTTACTGACTACAGACCGTTACCCACTCCCCTCGGTTTAAAAAATGGTTTAAAATATTACTTGGTATATTGGCTACCATCGTAGATAAAACCAATGCTTAACTTCAACTTGTATTTCAGTTGTATATCTACGGTTTTTACTAAACACGTGAATGCCTTTTCCTGGTTGATTGAGAAGCAAACCACAGACCTAGAACAGGCTGTGCATTAAGTAGTTTTAATTGAATCAACTGTCAAACATACCTTCACGAAGATAATCCTAACATTCCTAGTTTCCTCCTAAATGGCTGCTGATGAAGCACCTTCAGTTGAGCACACTGACTTAGTAGCAGATCAATAGCACAGGTGGAACATTTCCAGTGATGACGTTCCGCGCCTTCCGAAGGAAACTTACCTTGAAATTATTCGCCAGCTATATTTTGTTCGCCAGACGTCATTCGAATGCAACTGCAGACTATCAGTAATATCTAATGTTGTATTAACAGCTGAAGCAACCGGTACTGTCCTGTTTAGCGGGCATATTAACGCCTAAATCACTGCCGAAGCAGCTGATCTTTTAGTGGCTCTTCATGATCACTCTGTAGTCTAGAGTTCACCTAAGATTTGCCAATTATTTTGCCAAGTCAGTGGGTACACATTGACTAATGTGAGAATTTAATTCGCCCGAATAGTTTTGATATTCACTACGGTTATTGGTAGCAACTGACAAGAACATACGAAATTGTACTACCATCTTGTAAAACCGGTCTTCTGATTTTGTTATTCAAGCGTTTTTAGTTAAAGTTCAAAGTTTTTCCAAAAAGCAAAAGGAAAATGGTAAAAATGAAGACTATCGTGCAGACTGACTTCCAACTGTTAGTATAAATCAGCCGGAATCTACTTAATTTGATATACCTACTGGAATTTGAAGTCGTAACGTTATTAAACAGGCTGGACGGATGCAAATTAAACAATACTCAAATGACTTGACTCCAGATCTGACTACGTTGATATTTTACGTTAGCAATCCTCAGAATGCATACTGTTCAACGCAGGTGATGACTTTTGGCTTTGTACAGCATGTCAACCAGATTAATGAGCATCTGCAATCATTTCATAAAGATCAGGGACAGGGTCGAACTCCAGATCTAGACAAGAGTGTACGTTAGTAATTAATGCTTGCCTTCAGCTTTTAATTAATCTCCCGGTACTGTCTTCACTGTGCATTCGACCCTAGATGTAGCACCTTATTCATATCTTCACTTGACAGCATTCGCTACCCAATAGGTTCGGATGAAGTACACAACAAAGTTGCTTACTTTGTGCTGTGGATTAATTTACCAAACCGCATCAAAGCACGCATGAGGCTTTGGGGTGGGAAACAAGCGTAATTGTGTTGGAAAAGCTTATCACTTGCGACGAAGACGACAACTGGTTGAACGTTGAAGCAGCCTACAAAGGTAAATTTCATGAGGTGGGGTGGTTAAGTTCACAGCCAAACCAGTGAATAATCAATGTCCACCGAAACTGAATAACACCGATTGCTACAGAGGAAGCTTTGGTGACTGGAAACTAAACCGGATGAAAAGAGGATACCCCACGATATAAAAGCCATTAGTTTATTGCTTGAAGTGGATCAGCTTAAATGTATAGAAAGATTTGGCTCTTTTTTCCAACTGCCACTGGCGTTTTTAAATTTCGTCTCTCATAAACCCGCCTTGCAATCGGCATTACTGGGTTAACTCGAGAGGAACGATCAGTTCAACTCTACTGAGTACTAATCGTAACCTGGGCTACTGAGTGAAATTGACATTCCACTGACTATCTTTGTATTCGTAACAATAAGTCAGATTGAACAGAACATAAGACCACTAGGCTGAACGCACAGATTTTGTTGGTCGTGCTTGCTGGATGTGAACATAACGGATCAGATAGCAGTGTGTCCATTTCGTAGACCCCATCGTAAGTTCAGCCTCAGTTCGGGATTGCATAAGCGTTGCCAGTGATCCACAAATGAATTGACACTTGAGCCAAACTTTATTCCTAATGCGAACCACCCGAAATGTTTACTTGTATACAACACTTGTGCATCATTAAGAATGGCAGTTTCATCAGTAACATGTTATTTTTCAACGCAACCAAAACCAGGATGAGCAATATCTATTTCACATGCAAAGTATCCCTTGAATGCAACCTCTTTGGTTAGGTTCAGATTAAGCCAAGTAGATTGGATTAATATTTGACTGAGTTTGACCAATGATTAACTACAGTAGATGGCATCACTAACACAGCAGTTGCGTTTAATTATAAATACCCTGGTAGCGGGTAAACAATTGTGCAATTTTGACTAACATATGCCGCAGCGCAGCTGACCTGCTTATTGATGTACAAAGGTGACCAATTTTAGACCTTCGTGCACCGGCTGCCTTATCTACAAATGTGAACAAGCGCTCCACACAAACGCTTCTGCTTCATTATTTTTCAACCACAACGTAAGCTTAAGAGTTACCATCTTAAAGCAATTATGGACAAGAAGTATGCAACAACAAATGAGCCAGTTCACATTACATACTACTTCGAATCAGAACTTGCCCAAAACATTGAATCTGATAACGTTGTGTAGTTAGCTTTGGATATAACAGACAATGTTTATAACGAATATTCCATTCTGGAAACAACGCCTAAGTAATGGCTTTTTAACTTGACCATCTAGATGAGATAACGTGCAACCTAGTGATTATTTGAAACACGAGCCGAATGACTTTTCAATAATCTACCAATCAAAATGCATCATTACATGTACGTCAATGTTGCCTTTAAATAGTGTCGATTGGTTTTTGGCTATTTATGACGTGAAAAAAACTGTCAGACAATTTTGACTGGATCAATATGATGAAAGGATCCGTGATTTCCACAAATTGCCGATGTCCTCCGAGTAATGTGTCTGGAAATATCGATTTATTTCGTGCAAGTACTGTTACCCTCTTTAAGTATCTATCTAGAGAAACCAGTTGGTTTGTCGAATGCTCTACGTTCACTGTGATTGAAATCCCTATGTATCAGATGATGGATCAGCAATTAGCAGACCACTTACATCAGCCCTAGCTGATTTTTCGTCACCATGGTATAGAGATGACTTACTGATATAGTTGTAAATCCGTCTAACTAAAGTATACCGTCTACAGTTTGCTGTTTTCAATAAATCGCCGGACGCACATTACACAACTTACCGTGCGTCTCACTTATGTTCATCAGTTTACCATAGTAACGTGTGATAAACCAATGCGCGAGTGGTTAAATTATCCGGGTGTTTTGTTAAGTAAGAAGATTTATAAATTAATATAAAATAACGCTTACAGAAAACAAACGGCGACCGATATATCCAATTAATTACTGTGGCTATCAAAGATAATATAATATGGCAAGAGGAAAACCGTCGGCAAAACGCTTCCGAACTTGCAGGTCCAATCATCATGACAACTGTCACGTCTGAGATCCCTTCAAACCAATGGTGAGGATCGTCGCCGAATCCCTAACCTAGAAGACGATATCTACCGACCTCACACAAAAGGGTGGCCGAAGCTTTCCTAGCCGTTGACCACGTGATTACCTAGTACACCATGTATTGCGTTATGACGATAATTTGGTGTAGAAGAATGCGTATGTACAGCCACAATGTTCCCCAGATCTGAATTCACATCCAAAACGCGAAATACGAATGTGAAGTACAATTTTTAGTCACCGGGATGATGGTCACCGTTACTACGCGCTGATAGTGTCGGTTTAACACACAACTTCAAATAGAATGAACCCACACGGAATCAAACAAGAGGACTGCAACCGAACTCCGGTTGTAATTGTGTAGAATACCTGACCCTGACCGCCACATGCAACTGTCCACGACAACGACGCAAAGTGAACCATTACTTGCCTGTCAAATGGATTCGGCCGCACATAACACCGTTTAAAGTACAGCATCTTATTGGTCAGTCCAATTTTTCAATCTTAACTCTCTTCCTAAAAAGATATAAACAAGAGAAGCCAGAACACAACCCTATACAACGGGCCTATGGCTGGCGAAATTTCATCAAGCTTACTAATTCTGAGGCCGAAGGTAGAGAATTTCCTCTTAGGTGTCCATAGCATTAGCCAACCTTTCTGTGCTAATGGATATTTCATATAGACCTTCTCCACATGCACTTTTAAATCATTCTGTTTTTCTACTTGTGTTGTTCCAGAAAGCACAGTGTTTCTCCCCAAGGTTAACGTATTTTGTGCATAACATCCTCCACGTCCTGTGAATCAAACCCGATTGCGATTTGTTACTTTTGTCGCCGCACAAAGTCGAAGATGCACCAGAACTGAGATATACCTTAAATTCGTGGAATGTGATTTGCTTATACGTCGTAGAGAGCAACGCAGTGTGAGTTAATTTACTTTGTATGTAGATATTGAGCTCAGCCTACGGGTATGACTCGAATGTTGAAAGCAAATTTAACGACCGATCTTTTAAACTCATGATTCGGCGCTGGATGTTTCTGACATCCTGACCGTACGCGTGGGTTTCATGAAGTTACATCTGTAAGTATGACAAAGCAACCAAGAAACCGTTTCCTTTAAACAGAATTCGAACCGGTAGTAGAGTGAGGCGTGTAACCTATCAGGAAGGAGCATTTTCTTTGTATGTGCAATCCTGTCTCTGTTCCGGTAGGTGAAAATTTTTTTGACGGTTTATGAATTCACGATTATTTATGTTTTTTGACCATAAATGCACAATCTGTAGACAAGCTCCAGCTGCCTGATACTATGGTCTCTAGGTCTTTTTGTATGCTGACACGATCAGACTTGTGTTGCCGTGGTAACAGTTAATACGCTTATGGTGCTGAACGGGCACGACTTGTTGCTATTGGACGGCAGATTATTCTCTATCTACCGCTAATTCAAACAGTTCAAGTCGTCTTGTAAGTTCACCACATCTTTCGGGTACTTTAGAAATTGCCATGGTTTGTGTCGTTGGCGTAGGGGAATATCGGGTAATTTGACATTACTGGGTAGTTCAAGAACGGATGTCGATTAGGTGTCTGTTTCACATCCATCTGTTGGGGCTAATTCATCAAATGTGTGGTATTTATTGTGTAAATAAATTGACAGTTACACATACGTAATCTTCATGTGTTCCAGTTGGAATATGTATGCAAACTTCGCCAATGTAAAGTACTCAATATATTTACTCAAAACCACCACTCTGCTTTATCAACCACATTAAGCAACATAAGTTTCAGTCCAGGTTATAAATATACAACACGTCGGAACAGTGCATGTTTTATAACTTGTCTATCACTCTGTTCAAAGTTATTTTGGTCAATAATAAAACATCTCGATGAAACCTTGGACTGTCCTTGATTAACATAAAACACCATGTCACACTCTAAGCGTAATGTTCCTTGTTCTTTAGTTGAACAATAATTTAATCTCGCCCACTTTGACAACTCAAACAGCGTCCCCTTTGACTGAATCTTCGGTGATGACTAGCCTGTGTGAACCGCCAACATTCAGTCGTATATCTTTTTAAGCACGTGCATTCAAGCCAGTCAATAAATAGAACAGTCCCATAAGGCAACGGCTACAAGTGGTCCAGCTCAAAATGTAATCGCACACCGTCCCGTGTAGTAGGTGACTAACTGGATGCTTCTTTTTAAAGTCACTAATCGGTACATTTCGGTTGAAACAAGAATGGTAGGTGAAGTACATACGAAATATATATTGTTAAAGCGAGGTTTCGTTTCAAGGGCATTTTATCCCTGTTGAAACTGGCGTCAGCTGACATTTTTCCAATTGAAGTAACACGGACAGTTGGTCTGGCTTTACAGCGCCCAAAAAATTCGGGGGCTTTAAACAATGCATGTGCACGTGCGTGGGTGCAAAGTAATCAAAAGTTTGTTAGAGATCAAATGAACACTGCTCACATTTCATCTTCGTTGCTGTATTAAGTTTCCCTATAAAAGAAGTAATAAACATAAATTTCGGTCTTGCTGAAAATCAGTGAAAGTGCCAATCTTTCACACAGCTAGCAGTTTGGAGCTGGACACGGCTGTAATGAAACAACCGTGTTGATCACCGCTCGGCCGACCTCACATTAAGTGCAACTGAAATGTAGTCTGCGAAAGCCCAACTACATTAGTTTTTGAATACTGCTCACTGTGTTCGATCGCCTAGAGAGAAGATGCAATAAATGGCCTGATTGCAACAATTCATTCCAAGAGTAGGAAATCTCAGGCAGGTTGCAGTCCCACAATTCATCAAATGTGGCATGCACACTACTGTGCGATGATATGCAATTCGTTCACATAATCCATAGAATAAGAATGTTAAGAACGTTTATTCACAAAAACCATGAACGCAATGTACGACAGATGGTTCAAGAGAAAAACAGCAGACTATTCAGGTGACAGTGTTGGTTGATGACTATTCTAGCTCGTGGATACATACGGTACGAAAAGCACTGGAACGGTCTGTTCATATACAATTCACAAATGATCCTTTGACCACCAGCCTGAGTCACAAACCGAAACCGACGTTGAGACGCATTTATTTAACCGCTCATTTACTCAGCTCACTTCATCGCAATTACACACACGCAACCGATCATCCAAAATGACTCAAATGTCAGCATTAACTCACGCGGTGAAATATGTTCCCATTAACTTCGTGGATTATACTAGCAGAATATCCAGAGATCTGAGCAACCCTGATTATCATTTTGTATCGCTGAAGTTGACAGTATTCTAAAGATCGCGTCGGTTTTACGTGAAGGTTTATGAGTCAATTATCATACGCATTCCATTTACATTTGTCATCTTACGCATGGCAATTGTTTAAAACGTTCCTGCACTCATTCTTTGCGGTTTCTAACTCGCAGCGACAATTCCATCCGAAGCTGAATTTCAAAGAGGGCAATGTATGGTTTTTCATCTCTTGCACGCAGAGTTTTCCGTCATCCTGCCCAGTTTACTACTTAGTGTAACCTAGGTTATTGAATCAGAAAGTTAAGAAACATCGTCGCTGTTGAACCGCGTCTAACGCCACCCAGGTAAAAGTCAGCATTGACTCTTTTGGTGTCATGAATACTACATCTTGTGTGGTACGGTTCAACTTACCATAATGGTACGACAGTTACTGACCTTGATATAAACATGGGCGCATCAACCGGATCGTCTTTCAAAACATGGCAGAGTATGTTTTTCAAGCCAATACTGGTGACGTTTATAATGTACCTACCAGAGCAATTAACAGTCACACCTGAAGGTGAGATTTGTATGCCGTCTCCTTCACCATGGAAAGATTATTTTTGCTCATAGTAAAGCCAAGGCTTTGCACTAATCTCAACATGGAGGCGAGTCGATAATTACTTTGATAAATCCCTTTCTTCAAGGATACTGTCTTCAGGAACCGAGCCTCTACCCATTGGTCTGGCTATCTGTGAGGTTGCCTTTAATCTGAATGTCACCTTTCTCATTACATGCAAGATTCTCGCAAGCCGACACCTGCAAATTTCAGTCAGGTTAAATTCGCTTTATCATGTTCGTCGACCTTCAACTGTTAGCTCGAGTGGACTCTATATTACCTGACTGGATGATCTATTGCCTGGCGAATTTCACTGCATCTCATCAAGTAAATACTGTATTGTTGCTGTTTATACAGAAGAGTCAAACAGGGTTAATGGAAAGAAATGCAGCACCACAAACACTCACAAGTGCGACACACACAACTCACGCACTCACGCATGCACTCGCGTCAGTTCAACAGAAACGTGCCTTGGTTTGTACTTTTTTTCTTGGTACCAGGACAATATGCCCTACAGACAACTTGCACACTGAAATAAACCACTTGCAGTCATTGACTGTTCCCGTACATTTATCGGACGACACAGCAAGCCGGACCGTGCCAACTGTGGTCAACCGAAGCGTCAGCTCATAGCTTGTCTGTGAAGAGGATGATGTGATGAAACAACTCAATGGGAAAAGCAGTCGGTCAAACGATAAATGCTGCCTCTAACAAGAAGCTGTATTCAACCAGTCGAATACCACTCCGTCCGGTGAAAATACCACTTCTTCCTTCCACGAAGTCTCACTGCATTTACCAGGTTCAATGTAGATATCAAGCCATATGCGTGCGCAGAATGGAATAACAGTTGTTCAGTCGGGTAGCTGAGTCTATTCCGACTTGGTTAGAACGTGGGATGGAACAGGCTCCGAAAACTGTTATTACGAGACCTGCACAAAACAAACAGCCACCACCATCGATCGGATTTCATTTGCTGGCCTCTGGACATGAGATCCCCGTTGACCCTACTTTCAAAGTGATCTACATTACCAACATTCGAGGAATGCTTCAATTTGCCGAGGCTGATGCTATTCCAATGTTGCAACCACTCCCCCGGCAACGGAAGGACATGATCGTCATTCTGAAACTGCTGTGACAAATGAGCAATTTCGCCGTTTGTGCGTGCATATGTGATTTGTGTATTTGTGCGTGGTGCTGTATTTCTTTCCATTAACCTTGTCTGACTCTTTTGTATAAATACCAAAACTGCAGCATATACTTGATGAGATGTAGCAAAATTCAGCAGGCAATAAACCGTCCAATTTACTGTTCAGACCGCTGTTCACACATCTGTCTCAAGAAATCTGTTTTAATTTCTCCAATATCATGACGCCGGTCTTAGAGTGTATGACGGTAAATTCAGTTGACTCACACATTTCAACACTTGTTTGGATTCTATTTCAAAATGCGCAAAACGAACAGCTGATCACAGAATTACTAACACAGGCTGTCTATGTGACCTCCTACTTGAGTTCTCCCTTGACAGAAATTCTTCCCAAGACTGGGAAATGAAATCCAGAAACCTTTTATTGAGGCAACGATGCTGACCAATGGGTCAGTGAGTTCATACAAGGATTGCCAGTGCAATATATGTTGTAACTGTCCGTCGTTGGTTTCCTTAAAAACGGGTAGCAGTCCTATTCTGGGACTTAATATTTGATAGCCAAAAGGCTCAAATTTGTTTATTTCCAATGTTTAGTGGTGGTTTGTCAGTAGTTCTGTTTGTTTAAAAGGACATAGTTAGGTGTATACATGCGTTTCTTATAAGTATTCATGTTGCTTAACATTCCAGTGACCTTCAGTTCCAAATATTTAGGACGATGAAAGGTGGTCATCACATTTACCTTCGCATAGGTCGTCACGGCTTAACAATTTTAATTTGTATCAACCAAGCAGATTGTAAAAGCTCTCGGTGATCGTGGTTCGTATGTAACAGTCCTATTTGTTGTCATTCATACTTTGTAGCCTCTCTCAGGTCGGGTATGGGTTTTCTCTCTTTGAACGGTAACAACTTTAATCGTTCACTCTTCTCTTTTGCGAGCACATTAATCATATCTGTTCAGGAGACCACATCACGTGATGGGTGGTCGTCTGAATTGGTGCGTCTGGAATGCGAGATTGTAAACATTTGTTATTTTTTCTCATGTTTTGAACAGCTCTTCTGTCTACAAACGCCAATTATGATTTTCTTAACAGTTCGG
The DNA here is from genome assembly GCA_013368495.1 of Paragonimus heterotremus. Taxonomy (NCBI): domain Eukaryota; kingdom Metazoa; phylum Platyhelminthes; class Trematoda; order Plagiorchiida; family Troglotrematidae; genus Paragonimus; species Paragonimus heterotremus. Next base: position 83,421 of record LUCH01000869.1, on the reverse strand, counting down.
GTTAAAATTATCTTAAGAACTTCTATCGCACTAAATAAATTGATCACTCTCATCGAGAATTGCTACCAAATTTATGCAAACATAAAACCATGCCCACCCTTTTTTATTCTGTCTGACACAAAACACCTTTTATGTTGGGATCCTGATACAAACATCAATTTGCACTCACCTGGCTTTACTGTTATGCCACTATTTCTGATTTACCCCAACTTTCACAAAACCCAACCTTCTTGCTCTTGAATTAACCAGAAACCTGAGTCGATGGATTTTTTTCATTAGCGTTATCTATTGTGACTGTTTTTTGAGGTTTTTCCTCGAGTTTCATTGCGATTATAACTATTTCATCAGAGCAGAAAGAAGACATATGTTGCGATATGTTAACATTTCG
>LUCH01000869.1:33528-80752 GCA_013368495.1 Paragonimus heterotremus | reverse complement strand
CGATCCAAGGATCGCACACTTGAAACAGGGAGTCTTCGTTTGAGAAATTTGAAGCACTGAGTTCCCTTTAACCACTTCATCAGAGCAGAAAGAAGGCACCTGGTGAACTATCCTTCATTTGCCGAAGATAACAGTAAGTAAAATGAACTGAAATAAAAATGCCGTTCATGAGTTATACAAAACAAGACAATAACTTGACTTGAAAAGTAAAGTAAAGAAAAGTAAATGCAGAACAATTAAATAAGTGTGCCAAGGTCACAAGGTAATAAGTACAATTGTGAAACTTGCGGAGAAATTAAGGCAAACGATCACAATCTATATCAGTCGATTTCTTCAGATTTTTGGTTACTTCAGTAAAACAAAAAGTGAGTTGGATTCATGTAGTGGTTGAAATAAATGAAAATTAACAGGAGTGCACTGAGTCCTGGTGCCTCCAGTTAAGTGTTTGTACTGATATCTAATGGAAGCTGCAGAAGTACGTTTAGGTGGATTCGAATGAAGAAGGTGGTTTTTATTTGGAAGAATTTTTCAGACAAGTATTTTGCACAACTCGGAATGATCAGAAATAATAAACTCAACGAGTTGTTCGCGAGATTTACCACTGGAGCAGAGTAGATGTTTTGTGGATATGGCGTGCACTAATGTGTGTTGGCTATAAACCATGGAAAATAACTTGTGAACAACACCTCCATCGTAGAAGCACGCAGAACTCGACTATCCAAGTGGCGTGGAGTGGATAGAAGATTGTAGCACAGGGCACAAAACGATTTTTTGGACCTTGGTACAAACGTCGACAGCATAGAATAACCATGTAGTAGTGCTACTAAAAGTAGTCTCCAGATATCTGACGGAAAATGGTCGAGATAAGTGTTCACCAGTTACACGCAGGGGGAGCAGGTGTGAGATAATTTTTCTTGTTGATTCTTTTTCATGAATGAAAATTGGGCGTCAACAAACTTAAATGTGTTGCAACGAAAACCACGTCGTTTGAATCAGCTTGCTAACACGGATAAACTGCCCAGCAGATCGAGAGGACAAAATCTATTTAGACCATAATGCTTCGAACGTGAGCGACAGTAGGAAACTTGACAACCTCATCGCATATGTACACAACATTAAACTACATCCTACCTTCACTGATTCAGTTTAACAAAGTTTGTCATAATGTTTCTCGTCTCACGTCCTGCCCCATTCCACATCACTTGACTCCATGCAACATGTTACTTGTGGAAATCGTTTCTGCATAAACAACTGATCCGGTCCAGCATGCACAGACACCGATCAGAGATGTCTTCCATTTTGACTTCGTCGAAGACAAGTAGGAACTTCTGGGCTATCGAGTGAAAGAATCATTCTAAGAAATCTACCAACCATAATTTTCATTTACACCAACGCACACGGTGTGTGGGTATAGAGTACGGAGTTCAGCTGTAGCACAGGTACTGCTGATGGTCTGGTTCAGCCTATTTGTCAATCACTCTGCGGCACTGTCACCTGTAAACGGCACTCGAATAAACACAGGATTCTTTATTACATCATACAGTTTAGGTTTAGGTGATATTCCGATCATATTTCTGGTGGTAAATCGTTCCGGGTAGCCGTAATCATGAAGTACGTTCCCTATGAAATCGGGTTCACTCTCTGATATATCCGCCGAACAAATTTTATGTACTGTATCAGTCAAGAAGCGCATTAAATTTCCCTTTTGTTTTATAGGTACAAAACTGTGAAAGTTTGTGTACTCACTTGTCCAAGTAATTTTGCGATGAATCCTGCGTCGAATAGGTCCATCCATTCGTCACTGTAATTGGATATCTACGAAAGATATCTCATTTCTAGTCTCCTCCTCAAGTGTAAAATTAACTGACCTGTAGGTGCGATTAAATGGGCCAAGTACCGTATGTATCTTAGTATCGGAACTGGGTACGATAAATATATTGTTTGCGTACCGGTGATATTGACTGAACTGGCTGATGGTAGATTGGAGGGTAGTGCGTTCAAGCTTTCCCATTAATATATCGGCCACGGCATGTTGGAGTGGGGATCCCCTAGCTACACGAACTGTCTATTGACAGAGCACATCGTTGGATAGCAAATGTACATCGAAGCTCTTTCAATTTCAGTGTTGGTAACCTAATGTCGATTCCGGTCTCAGACACGTAGTCAGTGATAAAACAGACTGCATTACTGACAGCGAGAGAAGCGAACGAGATGCCTCGAGTAGACGACCAAATGGACAGGACCGTGTTTTGCTTTGTTTAATTTGGTAGTTCTCAGGGAAAAATATATGGTTCAAACATACAGTAGGATTGTCTTTATCCAACTGCTCTCACCTATAAGTGATGCACCGGCGAACATGCAATATTTTAACACGACAGTCATAGTAACTAAGTGAAGGCTGGATAGTGAGCAAGTGTAGTTTAACTCATGCCTTAAATCACTCACGAACTTATAGCTACTGATGTCAAGCGAGTGTACTGCAACGGCCGAATGAATTGATCAATTGTTCGAATGAAAATAAATAATCAGCAGCCCAAAGTAATTTGAGTGAGACACGTCTTTAAAGTGTAAATGACTGCGCGATTTAAAATCACGTCCATATTTCTAAACGAACTGGAAACTGTTTTCATTACTACCTCCGAATTGTACAGTATAGATGTTACCAGTCTGAAATTTTAACATAATAAAGAAGACAAGTTATCGATAATCTCTACTACTGAATATTATAAACGTGTGATTGAGTATCTGATTGTAATATTCTGAATATTAATCATATTTGGCTGCAACGTTCGTATTAAGATAGAAATTCTGCCTAACATGGTTTTGGAGGATACACTATACTTAATGTTTACTCTTGTTAGAACTAGCCAGTAGTGCATGTACTCACCGCAAACTAGTTTAACTTTCGGCCAAGGTCGTCATAGAGCTAGCGTATTGATCACCATTCTATTGTTCTCCTAGTGGAGGGCACCGAAAGATCATCCTTGGCCGCTGAGACATATTCGCCCGTAAAAAGTGCTGAAGTGAGGACATACTTCAGTTGCAACTTCAACTGAGGGCCATTCTCTAGTCCAACGAGTTGTTAGAAAGCGCTGACCGAAAACTTAGTTTGATTGCGAAAGCAGTGTTCATACGTACGAAAGCAGAATCAACACTCGACGCTGTATTAAATATCGTCACAACAAAACTTAACTACGTTGAACTGGCCCTCTTTCCTCACCCATACATAACACTGGTTTGGTCCACAGAAATTTGCGGAACTTAGAGCAAAATCAGGTGAGTCAAACGTTGCACTGTTGAGCTGGAAGTGTAGGCAGAATGGTTTCCAGCGGTTGGCTCATATAGACCGCTCATGCATGTCCACAGTCGCGGACAGAGCAGTTGGTTAGGGTTAGCTGAAATTCCCTATTAGGCTCAGGCCTTACATTAAGTGTGGCACAGCTCTCCTTCTGAATTCACTACACTTTTATGCACAAGATTGTATGAGTGTCTTTCGTTAACCACCACTTATTCTCCGTTTTATCGACGTGTGCAAGAAACCACCCTGTTTGATCCACCTTGATCTAACTTGACACCACGTCTTGAACCCTGGAAACGACCGGACAAAAATGAATACATTCGGCCTGACTTCGTTCATGAGAATTAGAAAGTTTTCTTCATACGACTTATGGGACTTAATTCCCCTCATGGGGTTGTTTGAACCATTCGGGGTATAACACTCTTGGAATACCTGGCCTTTGTGAACGAGCTTCTTCGGTGATAGATGTTCAGCTTGTTGCTTTGATCACTTATTCTCTGATGTAGGAAGACCACCTATCTACTTCCACTTGGCTGGACAGCAGCTAGTACAATTTTTAGATCGATATCGTTCTGTGCTGTGAAACTGTCAACGAGCCGCTCATTCTTGAATTCTTGCACGGCCATTTTTTCACCCAAATTCACGCGGCAAGGTCGTGATTTACCATTCAAATTCCTATGTTCTACGGAATCCTCAAAGTTTGGTCTCTGATTGTTAGCATACTGAATTTGATGAATTTGTGCAAAGACGGGTCAAGTGATAACTGGCTGAATGACCATTATTCAGCAAGGATAACTTACACGATTGATGATGAGAAGTAAACTGCAGGAATAACAATAGCCTGCTTCATTCATTGTATGTGGAATGGTATTTATTTAAGGTATGTTTTAAAGAGCAAAAAACACAGTCAGAGAACCACGTCTCTTTTGTTTAGGTACAAGCTGGCTGATAGATGGTAGTTGTTTCGGTTCACTTTTCCGTCAAGCAACACAGTACATATATGTCTGTGAAATTGTACGATTTCATTGAAGACTATCCAATAAACTAACGATACATACATGTTAACCCGTTTATTCCACACAGTACCTCTTCTTAATCAGATTATACTACTTAATGGCTGTATATTTCATGTAGGTAAGGAAACCTTCCATTTCCGTTATCCAGCTCCAAACACATTGATAATCTCAGTTGTTCACTGAATTCAATAGTTGACTTATGTACTCATGAACTATTTAGGCCGTTGCAATTATGGATCCAGGTGTTGTGTCTTGGAATTCATGACGTCTCAACGGTAAGCTTGATATTTTGTTCCAAGCTTATGTTCCAGGCTGAAGCTACAAGGGTTATAATCTGACATTGGAAGGGTAGCCCAAAATCTAGGCCGAACAGATGATCAAATTGACTATTTCTAAGGCATGGAGTAGGTAGTGTGAATTATAACGGCCACTTGAGTTTCAAATTTTGGAGAGCCCTTGACAGTTAAGCGTGGGTTTCATTAATCACCGGTATGTCAGTCAATTCAGTTGACGACTGTGTTGGGTAGCGAAAGAATTATAACGGACGTGATTCAATTTTCATGCGGAATAAGTTGACCGGTTAGTTAAATTCGCCCGCTTAAACTGTTAGTGGAAATAGGAAGAAAACACCTGACGCTGTTGAGTATCATGAACGTCAAATGATTCGAAGCTTGTAATGCTGGATTCAAGAACGATGATGCATTTGGCAACTTGTGTCGCGACTACGGATGAATCGGCTTAGTAGTTTGTGAGATATGGATTGAATCGTGTTAAGCTTTGTAATAAAATTCTTAAAGTTACTGAGTCTATACCTTACAAGTATATAGCTAGTTTTGTAGTATTAACTGTTTCCGGAGGAACCTGACTAAGCATTTAGGTTCCCAGGAAACCTGAGCTCATCATATGATTCCCAACGGCGTTCTTACTAACTATTTCATTGAAACATATGAAAGAGTGCTAGAAACTATACGGCACAGATAACTGTTGTGAAACGCGAACAGAAATCAGCTGCATTCGAAGATGACTGATGGGTAGTCGTGGAAGTTGTTGACTAAAACTGGACATGGCACACATTCAGACAAACTTTCCACCCAGCTTATTTCTAAAAAAAATACTAAACTTTGGTTTCGTTCCTGCTAGAGCTCTTCAGTAGTTCATATCCTTGCCTCGGCTGGACTTTACACGATGGTCATGTTTTGAAGTGCCCCTGATTTACTATCATGCAAGACTAAATGATCACATTCGGACGCTCAGCCATATTTGTTTGGTTGATATTAACGCAAGTTAGCAATCCTTAAAATGTTAAAAATAAGTTGAACCGTGAATTCAATAAATTTCTTTTCCCTAATCCACATTTTACTACTACGTAACTGCTTTCACAGAATGAGAAATTACATTTTCTCTGGAAAGAACGTGAGTTTTGATAGACTGATTTGCTTCTCATCCCATTGGCTCTATTGGTTTAAGTTTTCGGATGTTACGCCTACGCCTCTTGACGACTGACGTTGTCGAGAGGATTGTGGCAACTGTAGCCAGCTCAGCAATGGCCACGTCATATCTTGAAAGTGTGTTGTTCTTAATGTATCCCACTGCCAGTCTGTTAATTTCAAGTAGCAACTGATTACATTAATGTGAGAAACCTACCTCTTTGCACCCTACATTTCATTTTATGTGCATTTTATTGCCTAATTTATCGTTTCCCTGTCATCTCACACACCGTCAAGACAGTTCCTTTGTACTTTTGTTTCAGTCTTCTGGAGGACATAATACAACTTCCGCAAGATCACTCAAACATATTTTCAATTGCACTGATATTTCTTACGTAACTCTGGATAATTGTATTTCCGAGCACTTTGCGACTTATAATAGGTTTAGTTAAAATCAATTTCAATTTAGCTGAATCTATTTTTCCCGAGCTGTCTGAATTCATTTCTACTTCTCTTACACGCGAAAAACGTAGGTTATTATCTGCACATACGACGTTGTGCATGTTCTTCATTCAGATCTGAGCAGGCCTATTACATGGATGAGGTTCATTTTCGAAAAGATTTAAACCCAGACGTTTTTGTTTGATCGACAGTTAGCTTTGTGTAATAGTTTCTACTGTAATTACACGTTCATATCATACATCCATTATTCAGAGGGACCCACGTGACTTGAATAAAATGGTTTCTATTTGCTATATCAAAGTAATAAACCTGTCACAATATTTCACCGAGCCAATTCGACACAATAGGTGAATTGATTCAAACTGCAATTGATCTCTTTCCGATAAATTCATAGGAAGGAACCACAAAGACTTGTGAGATGGTGATGATAGATCCATTATTACAACTTTAAATGAAACACGCTAGTTCAAAGATGTAAACGATGGATATTTGATTTTTGTGTCCGTTCTGGAATAGATTGAACCTGTTGGACCTACCACTAACTACTTCGTACTTGAAAACATCACTGCTGAAAACAAAACTAAAAGACTACGAATTAGCAAACATCGCAACTGCTAGAGGGTGTCGTAGTTCTAAAATATTTTACTACAGTTGCGTTATATCTGAGATCGATGTAAATTTCTTAATTATTGACGAAACTAGCAACTAACTGGTAATTGTGTTCGACAGTAATAGTTGGTTTCTGAATCAAAATTATTTTAAATAAGGCAAAACCTTAGGTATCCGGTTGCGAATATTCAAAACAGGACCAGATAGGCATCACATTTCTTCCCGGACGGAATCAGGTTATAGGTCATGTGTAACAAGGCAATAAACAGTACAGAGATAGAGTTCCTGTCAACGGTAAATTGCGAGCGAGTGAGGACCATCAGGACAAACTTAACATAACGGGTCACAGACGTTTGTTTAGGGCACTTTGATCAACTGAAAGTGTCATTCAACCATCAATACAAGTCAGCTTGATCAGCTGAAGGTCGGCCACCCGAGGTCAGTGAATGAAGCGCCTACTCATTATTCGACAATTCACTTGGTCTACATAATTCCGACAGTCACTGAGAATTAACTTTTCTGGTCAGTAAAATAATCACTGCGTAAGTAATGTCGTATAGTCGTTTAATGCTAGGTGAAGAGAAAGTAACTCAAATAACTAAGAACCCATGTGAGTTTGCAGTGGGATAACTCATTATCTATCGGATATTCTGAAAGCCGTTTCGGGTTGGACCTCACCTTTTGTACGATAGTGTCACCATCATCGTCCTAACAGTCGTGAGCCTGACCAGAAGGTGCTGTGGCTTGGGCCGCCGCTCACCTCAACAATTACGTGGAATATCTTAGAAGAAAATGTTACTAAACGGTTGAAAATTATTAAAAGAAGACTAAGCGGAAGAATTAGAAATGGTGTAGATAACGCTACGCCATTGACTACGGTACACTGCCATCTCCCACAGTGTTCCTAACCACCGATTGGAGTGATCCCGAGGACCCCATCCAGGCAGGCGACACTTTGCTCTGTGGAGTAGTCAAGGTCTTCATGTCTCGTGACCACAATGTAGTTTCACCCAACTGGTAGTGGTCTCGGTAAATAATACCGGGTACGGCAAACGATCAGATGACATATGGAGCACGTGACCCAACCATCGCAAGCTGTGTACCGTGATTAGTTGACCAACTGACCGCGCATCCCACTCATTCTAGAGCACGCACCGACGAACGGCCACATCGTTCACACGATCAGTCAACTTAATATGGGCCAATTGGCGGAGACAACGATGATCAAACACAGAAGGCCTGTTAATATCTTCTTTGTAAACAGGCCACGTTTCCGAACCATATAACAAAACAGTACGTAAACAAGCATCATATACTCTCCATTCAGCGACAACCGGACGTCTTTTCGAAGTCACTGACGACGCAGTTTGGCAAAAGCAACTCGTGGTTTTGATATTCTCGTTGATATCTCACCAGCAATACCACAGACTGACGAGATAGTGCTCCCGAAGTATGTGAAACTGTCCATAGTCTCAAGAGGATTATCTGTAGTAAAGAAAGAAGGAATGGAAATACCCTTTCTTGAAGCAGCACTTTGCATTCTCAAGGTGCGGAACGCATTCCATACAAACCAGCCCAGTTATTCACCTTGTTCAGCATGGTCTGTATGTCTTCGGCAGAGGGGCTGAGTAAAACATTGTCGTCTGCATACTGCAGATCGGTCAATCTAACGCAAGGAAGAAGTCCAATAGACTTCTCAAGCGCACCTTCCAGTATGTCGTTCATGACAAAATTGAAGAGGAAGAGAGAAATCGGACAACCCTGACGAATACGATAAGTGATGAACGCCCGAGACAGTTGTCCATAAACCCTCACCCTGCTTGCAGAATGAGCATACAATGATCTCAACAAATTCATATATTTGCCTGGTATCCTTTGCGAAGGAGACGGCTTCAGAGAACGTTACGAGCAACCGAATCGAAATCAACCTTTAGGTACGTTACTGTACACATGACAGCAGAAGAAGCAGCCAGATTTGTGTCAATGCACGACACTATCCTGATGTTGAGGAGGACAAAGCCGGCCATCGGTCAGATAATGGTTGGAATATATGTACGGTTTATAAGTCCCACTTTTGTGTCACAGAATTATATTACTTTAGAACGAAGATTAACTGGGAAATACCTAACATTGATGCCGTTGGTAAGTGTTTATGAGCTATGAAGAAACTCTTATGAAATTGCGTCGTCTGTCGTTTGTCAACAAATTCATAACAATTAATGGGTTCTTCCGGTTCAGCATTCACGTTTTCTTTTGGATGTTTTATTGTACACCTAGATCCTAAGTTTAAAAATATCGGCAAACGTCTAAGCGCTATTAGAGGCTATTTTCAGAATGGCATACAAACGCATACGTTATTTTCAGTGTTAATCAGTTATGCTACTCAAAATTATCTTAATGTCTTGCCGATCACGAAATGTAATTTGCCTCATTTACCTTAATGAGTATTTTATTGTCGGCCAACATTTTTTAAAGCAAGTTATAAAAAACGATAGCCGGTACATCTTAATTACGGAAAAACATACAGTAATGGCGCCGAAGACACTTTGCTACAGAGTCGTCTATAGCGAAAAATGTCATTTCGGAATATGCACCTCGTTGGCCAAATAACAGAAAATTTCTGAAGACTTCACAAATAACCATGAATTTGCAAGTGGATTAATGCATCTGTCATTGTGTGTCTGACTGCAATATAAGGTGGGGAAGTTATTGAATAAATAGGTTTTAACTTGTTCACACCTGTGTATTAATCCTAAACAAAAATCTGTTTTGGGATCATGTAACAAAGATCGCGATTTCCACACAAGTTTCAACCGAGGCTATATATACGGAATATATTACAGAGACCAACAAATCCAGTTATCCGACCAATAACAATTATGGTAGTGCTGTAATTAGTTCGCTTGTACTCACAAGACGAGATCGGCTGAAGTTCGCTTCACAATAGCTAAGTCTTATCGATTTTGTAATCCGATGAATAAAGAAAACGGAACTGGGTGGTGATAAACTAGCGTGTATGGAACATCTGGTTGATGGGCTAAGACTAGGCCTCAACGCCGACTTTTATCGCATGAATACAGATGTGCCGAATGTATTCCATAAAAAATAAATTCACTCTAAATAGTTGTATGCAAATTGATATAGTCATATTCCATAGGTGTATTTTCAGTTCTAAAAGCACAATTTTTTTTATGAAAAAAGGTCACAAAATGCCTTCAATGCGGTATCAAACGTTAAGGCATATTTATAAGAAAAGATCCATGTGAAACTTACCGTTAAGACGACAAAGAGTCTCCACTCAACCTGTCATTAACGATACCTCGAGAACTTCAATGCACATAGAAACTGCACACTGGACCAGTGATTTCATCAGTCTCAGACAGGTACAGTAAAGCTCGTTAGGTCTTGTTTCAAACGTATCATACCCAATACCCATTTTTCGTCCGGTTCAAAGCGGCTCCAGAGTCAAGGTTGAAGCGCCGCTGATAAAACTTTTACTGACGGGTAACATTTATTCTAAACGGTTGTATTATTTTATTGGGTAGACTTTATCGTAGGGAGTTGGACTGCAGAATTTTAACAGAATACGTGGTAGGCTTGCATATACTTCAACTTGCTGACCATGATTTTATAAAACGGTTGTATATGCGTACTTTCAATCCAGCTATGGAAGTGTGAGGCTTCCATCCGACTTGGTGGGAATAACATGTCATAAAAATCAACTGCAAATCCAGTCGATCCTGTTACTTTAGCCGTGGATTGCAAACCGCTGATGTGGTTTGATTGGCTGTTTCTAAGACTTATCAACCCATATTCTCCAGAGATATATTGATTCCAAGAACTGTTGATGTCTTAATGTTAAGTGATCGGCGTGACTGTTCTTTGCGAATAAGCTATTTTAACCTTAGTCGCTGGTGAAAACCAATCACTTGTTCAATGTTAAGCTAAACCGAATTGTTGTACTCTTATCTGTAAAATGGTGTGAATAAGGTGATGTGAAGAGGCAATTCAAGTGATGTCATCCGGAGTAACATCCCATACACTCTAATGACATGTGGACAAGTAGCCAATTTTAAACATGAAGATAAGGCTCCATAAAGCGGAAATGATGGTTTACGGGATTAGGCAGACTGACACGGAAATGAAAATTAAACAAATGGGGATGCTAACTACTAGGGCAGCCGCAACGTCAACACAAATTGCTTCTGAACACAGGGGGGGATTATGACGTCTGATAGCCAAAACCTCGACAAATTAGAGGATACGTTTCCGGTGACTTCAAAAAACACTGGGAACGCGTCAAAAACCTTGACTCTGCGTCTTGTTTGTATTGTGTTTTGCTATCAGTAACGTTGGATGCAGTCCGTGGACCTCTATGCACGCGCCTGGCCTTTTCTAGTTGTGCTTCCAGCCATTCGGGAACATGCTTCTTGATACGAGAAGCTACCTGTCGGCTTGTCCTCCCTATGCAGCTCTAATGCAATTACATGAATATATGTGTAAAACATTTGACATGACATACATAGGCTATTTGTTCGTAGCCGAAGAGGCTAGTAAGAACCTGGTTCGCTCTATTATACATAGTGTTACAGCGTTATACGATCTGGATACTGCAGATGCTACACGCCTTTATGTCATTGTTCTCCAGCCGTCACCTGGAAATGGGAGTTCTCAGTACACCATCTTCTTTAGTACCGTTGTTTCCTGTATCCTTGTGGCAATGACACTTCTACGTTTCTTGATACTCTGCAGGGGATATCCGATGGTCTGCATCAGTGTGCTTAATTCTCGTGGTAGATTGTCTTCTGTATACAACATCCGCGCTCTATGAAAAAGCTTTCGAACTAGGCTTCCTTTATATCGCACTGGACAGAATGTCCATGAACGGAGGGCAATTGTTTACTTCGTTTTCCCTATTTAGCTCGAAGGTGTGGCGTGCGTGAGTTAATTCAAAAACTAACGTGCTTGAATCACTTGCATTTTCAAAAATGGCCAGGATGTCATCTACGTAACGTTCGTAGAGCGCTGGATTTGACAAACATTCATATAATGTAATGTAAGCTAAAAAGAAGTCAGCTAAGAGTGGACCCAGGGGACTGTCCATTCCAACCCCTTCCACTTATCAGACGTTGAACGTCTGAGAGTTACAGTTTACGTTAAGTGTGCACAAAAAAATATTGATTTCAGTCTGGATACTGGACTAAGAAAAAGAGCATTGCTGATTACTGTCAAACTGGAAATTATATCAGTCGTAAAATAATGATTCCCTCAACCCTCGTGGATATCAGAACAGATAGCAACTATCGTTTCTAGATGGTAAACCAAATGAAAGTTTCACTCAAGGTGCAAAATCGTTAAAACAAAACTTTAACGGAAAAATCTTAGAAAGCAAACTGCGCATTACTCGTTCCCTTAGCATTAAAGAAAAGTAAATCAACGGGGATAATAGCAATGAAAATACGGAAACTGTTCTGACTACAATTGTAGGTAAACGAACCCACGCTGTAAGTGCATACTACATAAGGAACAAAAAAGTGTTGTGGAGGGATGAGCAAGTATGGATGCTCCTGGGTAGGTTGGTCATTGACTAGGATACAGTGCAGTAGTGTCAGTGTTGTATACGCCTGTGTTCAAGCTGTCCACGCTTTTTCAACGAATTAATATGAACTCTGATAGTCTGCAGGAACCAAATAATATCAAGTTTTATTTAAAAAATAATCATCACGTATATATATCATCTGGATACCCACTATTCGTTATTTCTCTCTCCACCCGTAAACTAATGTTAGAGGGTGTAAAACATAGAATTCGCCACAACTAAACAGCCGCACGTATTATGTGTTATCATGATGTGGTACAAGTATCCTGAATCTAGGCTCATGACAACGATGTTGCCGGCTAGACTTAACGATCAAGGAGTATAGCTAGTCGTTGCTCTTTCCCTGGTTGACGTTCCGAACGTTTGCGAGAATGATTACAATCGGGCATTTCAGTGTACGTGTTCACAAGTTTCAAAAAATGGAGCCTAACTAACACGACGAACTGCTCCGCTGTCCTTAATCTTGGTTCAAAAAGTCCACCCTGAAGAATTCCCTTGGACGTTTCTTCCACATTATTCCGGAATTTTCGTGAGGATACAATGCAGCAAAAACCTCAGTCTGCTATTAGTTATTCAAAGAGGAATGAGACCGGAAAAAGCTGATTAGGTTACATAGATCAATGCAAAAATGTAGACGTCACCGTATGAAAAAATTCCCTGTTTTAAAAGTGGAATACTAAGAATTTCCTGCAAAATCAATCATTTTATAACTTCTTTAGCTAGTGGAATTGATCAGGGCCTAGGTTTATAGGGGTAGGGACAGATAGACAGTTTAGTTTGCGTTCCCATACCAGCTGACTCTTGACTATTGACGGATGTCCACTTACTCGTTCATTTTTTCTATGTCTGCGTGTCTGAGTGTACTGATATCTTTAACAGTAAGGTGGCGAAAAACTACTTGGTGATACATCCCACACAGTCCGTGTACGCGTTCTTAATAATAGCTTCTACCTTCCGGTCTTCCTAGAGTTGGAAAATGTGCTTCAGTTCTCCTGCATTTTAGTGAAGCTATACTACTCACAAGCGAATCTGTCTGTTATACGACAGTGTGCTTATTTCAGATTAATTAACGTGGTGCAGAAATGGTGGTTGGTTGTCAATACTATTGATCTTAAATCAAGATAACGAAGTTCAGTGCGCAAATTTAATTTTGCTTAGGCTGTTGCAATTCGCTTACGCTCACCCTCATTACGCTGGACAGAAACCTGTGATTAAAATTGGAATCTGCTGTAGCAAAGCATCCATACCTTGAATGGATATAATATGTAGGCTTTTTGATTTTTTCACAAACGCTCACAACTCAAGTGATTGATATTACGTAACTAGGTCTCAAAAATCTGACTAGATAAACGTTAATAATTACCGTCCATCAGCCGTTCGATGGCCCTGCATTCAGAAATGGTTATTGTGATCGAACTATTTAATGAGTTGAACAAGTTCTCGTATATTGGCACCTGATCAAACAACGCGTGTCACTTTGCTGTTACTTAACCGGTAACGTATACCGCAAACAAAATAATTTATTAGGCAGTGTGACTGCCAGCTCTCATTAAGCTGGTTACGGTAAATATTACCAAACAACAAAACGTTGGAAGCACGCTAAACTGTTTATTTACATCGGTCATTAACAAAGCAGTTCGTATTTTTGTTATTTCGACTCCTTTTCCAGTTTCTTCCACTTAATAGATTCTAATGCCTAAAAAACCTATAAAGATAGAGTGCTGGCGTAATATTGTGTCAAACGGTCTACGGGACATTTACGTCGTATAGGTTCGCTAACTCAAATAAATATCGGTGGTAATTGAGTACAAAAACGATCGATCAGACCACGCGCATACATAGAATACTGTCATACTTTGACTGACTATTAGAATATAGAAATGTCACTTATATAATCATACATTTGCTTTGTTTGGTTATCTATTCTGTCCGGAGATGGACATAGGGTCACAGGATATTCAGCATCATGACAGAAACGTTTTTTGAGTATTAATTGAGGGAGAGATTGGACAAATAACAGCAGCTTCTGCGATTGCCAACAAGCGATATTTGATCTGCTTTGACTGAATGGTTAGCAATCGAAGCCGGTCAAATTTTGCTTGGTGGTAGTCACAGAAGTTATTGCCAATGGCCTATTCTTTCCCCTAACAAACCTATTTGTTCAGTATTCACACATAGGGCAACCAACACGATATATTTATAGTAATATGTTCTTCTAATGAAATATTGATTCGTTTTCAAATAAATAGCAAGTTATCATTCTTCGAAAGTGATCAACTAACAAGTGAATTATAGGATTCTTGTAAGTCTGTTATACTTACTCTCGCCCCTATCAGATGGTGACATTTGAACAGCACAGCATGAGACAAATTTACTGTTAACTGTGGATAGCTTTATGGCAATGAAGTTATGTCCTCACAGAACAGTATGACAGTGCCAGAATTTGGGTGTCCAAAACGGCAAAATAATTCTGGTGTTAGATTAATTTCGGTAATGTTTAGAATTTATAATTAGATAATTCATCATTTATATGTAAATTAAGTCACTGGTCGACCACTTTTTTATAAAACACTAGAAGTAACGCTTCCGAAGCAAACTGGAGTGGCGAAGTCTTGTAGCGTGTATAGAATAATCTATCAGGAAATATAAACGAAGCACTTCACTCACTTCAAAATATTCAAGAATTTGATTGGTACAGTCCAAATGCCATTCGAAGGCGATCACGGTCTGGGTTTCTAGAGAATGTTTAGTCAGTCACTGTCACAAAGCATTAGACAGAATCAACGCTGTATTCTTCTGCTTGATGTTGGCATGTTTTGTTGAGATTGTATGAATGTGAACTTCGTTTCCACTTATTTTATGAGACAACCTTGTTCATCTTCAAGCTATTACTTTTACGTTAAGTACGACCAAATTACAATCTGTGAACAATCCGTCACTGTCGCTTGTGTATAACGTTAGTGTTACGAGACCACCACGAGAATGATAATCTTATTAACACCAATCGAAAGCTCCAAAATTTCTTTACTCAGCAAGTCTGACTATGTATTCGGCTCCCACTTGACTGTGACATTCTACTCATGGTGTCGCCTCCTAGAACAGCTATTACGTCTCCTCACAAAGATGGTCGGGAAATTTCGGTCTTACTCAAAAAGGAATGTTGCCAACATTTCATAGGTTACTACTCGGTTTTGTCTATTAAGAGCTATTGGCTTTTTACGCACACACACACAATGACTGTTCATCATTCTGCTTGATTAGTTTAGTTTCGTTGGCTATCGGATGTTCGGAGTTGGAGCTTCGTATTATGCTAGTCAATGAGGTCGATTTTGAGACGTCACCTGAATGTGCTTAACAACTAAAATCACGAGGATATACACTGCGTTGACCGGGTCCTTTTATACGCTGAAAAAGGACCATTCAAAAGTTGGTCAACGGGGAACTTCAGTCAGCTCCCTATTATCCTAAATCAAATCAAGAGCGCAGGAAACTTTCAACTAGGTGCAAAAACGCAAGCCTCTCGCTTTTGTTTTGTGGAGGCTTTGACCCTTGTTGAGTCTTTGAAATAGTGTCAATAGGAAAGAGCAGATTAACACGTCCTGTTCAGGTAGATTAATCAAATCAGATGGTTTCTTAATTTCTCACACATATTTTTTACCAGACGGAAACGTTAATCACAGGTTCTTTTGCTCACCAAAACACCTGTCAACAGGCTTCTTCATACTGGTCACAGAAATAAACTTTGAAGTACGTTTCTTATAATGAAGTGAAGAACTGGTAGTCAGTAATGTACAGATGAAACTTCAGCTGTTGGGGATTATTCTTAATGGAAATACCAGTTTATCTCCGTAGACATGGCTGTCGAGAAATTCCAACTCCTGCTCACCCTATAATTCATACATCTTACGCCTTTTCCTAAATCCCTCTTATGTGGCACCAAATGTGCACTTCCCCCAAAGGGTTACAAAGATAGGCTCGTGTGTTGATTCGTGACATGACCGCATGACAGCAGTTTCATTCTACGTTAACCACGTGTCCAACACGGCATACTCTGATCGAGAGAGTCAGTTTTCCAGTTTTAACACTGGTGAACTCCAGCGATCTGAGGCGAGCAAGTTAGCGTCTGCGGTGGTGACGTTACATCAGGCTTGAGCGAATGATCGAGAATACTCGTGAGTGATGTCAACTTTACCCAGTGTTTCCAGGAAGGAACAATGGCTCTTCTACTAATTCCACTTATCGATTGTTCGACCAAAATTTCTCACTAATTGTTGACCTTGCGTCCCGAACTGTTTTTAAAACTTACCCATCGATAACGACTCGACTAATTAAGTGTCATAAACTATTTAGATGAAAGCTAAATCGCAATTCTTGAATGTCTGAACTATTTAATAACTGTGGCCTTGCTGATGAGTAGTAGATGGTTTTACATCTCATATAAATTGAACAATATCCACAAGGAATTGCAGCCGTCTCATTGCCATGGACTTTCCAGTCGAATTCGTGTTTCGCTCTAATTAGAGCTCGTCAGTAGTGTATATCGTTGCCACGGCCAGAACTAGAACACCGTCCACGCTTTGATATGGCAACCATGTTGACCACTACGTCATTGATATAGCATCAGACACGACTAAATTATTATGTGTGAACGTTCAGCCACACCTGCTCGTCAGTAACGCTCAGTTTGCCCGATCATCTTGAGAGAAGACACAGTGACTGTCCTGTTAACTCAGATCTATGCTCTCCTGAATAGGACTTTACTCCTAGCTGAAATAACAGAAATCATTAACTTGTTGAGCTCTAACAACAGAAAGGTTCAAATTCAGTGGTTCTTTGAAAATTTGTAGGAATGCGACAATTGCGATCAATTGTGGGAGTTGTTCAATTTGTATGGAATGTTGTTTTGTATAAATTGAACATCGCTCACAATTGATCACAGCTGTCACATTCCCACAGGTTTTTCAGTGGGTCACTAACTAGTTCAATTCCGAATACGTTTAATTGTTCAGTGTGTGTTTATAATTCTCTCGTCCTCATTCTTTGTGACAAAAGTGCAGCGGACAGTTAGAAAATTCCTTCTATATGTGTCGGCTATTCTGCTAATAGAAGGGCAAATGAAGTAGTAAAACAGATTGAGAACTAACAGTTTGTCGTTCTCACCACCAAACCTCTGGCAAGTGTTGGTCACTATGACAACCCAAAGCTCAATTCACTTGTCACCCCATTAATAACCTCAAGTTTTGGGTTATTCAATGAAAACAGCGACGGACAGAATGGTCTTTAATAGAAACAACAACCCACTCAAACACTGACTGAATGAATAAACTAAATGTTCAGGTATCAGGTTGAAGGTTACTGACTTCTAACTCCTTACTATCCCTAGTGGATAAATTTAAACCAGGTTATAACCAACCTTGTTGGCTTGTCTGGTTAAAACTAGATATTAAGACATATTGTGTTACTGTTATTTCTTGCTGTTGTAAACATATCAGCATCAAGCTGACAATCTGAAATAGACAATGTCTACATGGACTAGTAGTGGTTATTTTAATAAGGATTTGAGTCATAACAAGAACTTTCCTATTTTGTGTTCCATTCACATTTTCTGAAAACAACCAGCTATCAATTTATAAACCTACTTATGAAGTGTTGGCTTTAGAGTGAACGTCACGAAACAATGGCAAAATAGCCCAAACTGCGATTGTTCTGTTTGCAACGCAACTGAAGCTTGATGTAAACAAATTTGGATGGATAGACATAACAAAATGAATGGGACTGGATAATTTTGGAACTGTGCCAGTGGGTTTATGGCTAAACAGTAACATTATTTCAGCCAAACTGAGATTAGTTCACATGCTCGGATGGGCACTGTTTTCAATTTAATATGAAATTCGATACGGAATACTACGTGTGCATGAACGCAACTGGATAATCTGACACAAGAAACTCGCAAAGCAATAGAACTAGATGATTAATTCTCCAACAGTCACGGACGACAGCAAAAGATTGGGTTCGGAAGCAGAGAGTTCTGTT
This sequence comes from Paragonimus heterotremus, assembly GCA_013368495.1. Taxonomy (NCBI): domain Eukaryota; kingdom Metazoa; phylum Platyhelminthes; class Trematoda; order Plagiorchiida; family Troglotrematidae; genus Paragonimus; species Paragonimus heterotremus. Next base: position 62,308 of record LUCH01000869.1, on the reverse strand, counting down.
CATCTGGGAAGAAACGGGCTCTACTGTCTATTTGTCATTCATCGTTTTGTTAACACAATTCCCAGACTCATTACACATGTTTAATCAAGTAGAAATTTGTCAAAACACATAGACTAACTTCAAAAATGATTTACTAAAACTAGAAGAAAAACAGTTGGAACTCATGTTACAGATGCAAGAATGGTATTCATCTACGTGACAGGTTTGTGTGTGACAATAGAATAATTATTTGCGAACGTACGACAATGTTAACGTTAATGATTAAAAGCGAAGCAGAATTTACTGATGACGATCTCTTCGACTTGGACCTATTTTCATTGACCGACTTAAATTGGAGTACAGTAACAAGCTATTATTGTTTCTGTTAACCTTAGTTAAGTACACCTTTATGAGCATTTTGGGTGGGGTGGCGGAAAAGAACTAACAGTGACTTGCCTTTAAGCTCACGAATAAACTAAACAAATTTAAACATGTATATGTTACCTTGACACAAAAAATGTCCATTATCCAGATTTACTTTTTTTGTTTTACAATATAAAACTGCCCCTCATGTTCCTATGCAAACAACATTCAACAGCTGTGATTTTTCTCTCAATGAATTGAAGGATATTATCCAGTCTGTTAAAAACCTAGTGAAAAAATCGTAGATTTTTACAGAGAAGTCGGTTTGACTGTCGAAATTGTATAAACTATGTACCCTTTTAATGTGCTATCCAAATCCAATAACGTATTCCTACAAGAGTTCACATGTACTAAACATTGCATTTCACATTTTGATTTACATATTCGTGACATAACGTTTATGAAATTGAAATCAACCTACTTTTACTCATAAACTCGCGCCTGAGCATTACGGTATACTAGATAAGAAACATATCCACCACTAAAAACGTAACAAATACTCTTTGCCAGTACAGCTGTTTTTTAAATATAGGCCACCAGTTCGACCATGAGACTTTGTATTTGACCATTGGCCGAAGTCCTTGTGAGGTCTAGTGAGACAGTATTTCCACATAGATCTGAAGATCAACCAACGCCTCAAAATGTTCGTTATTTCAAGAACAGTTACATAAGACCACAGTGAGTACTGTTTGATGAAAGTGTTCTCCGCTTGTTCCTGGATTTTAGTAGACAAAGCGTTGAAGTTAGAAGTCAGTTGACCAGGTAGTGAAGCGTGAATAAATGTGTGGATTACTGAAGCTATAGAGTGTTTAGTACACATACATGTATACAATCAGGTCATCAAGTCGATCAAAATGTGTAGCCTTTGGTCGAATAACACAACAAGCTACTCTTACTACTAAGTGTGCAATAACTAAATGATACAACTGCCGACTTTTCTGTTCCGGTAATGGCCAGGCCTTGTCCAGTCTGTTTTTCTATACTTAAGTACACAGTGTAATGATAAAGTGTAGGCAATGTCGTCTTGCGGTTTGTGGAAACCTAGATAGTTTTACGCATTTAGTTTACTGGTCGAATTCAAATGACAAGTTAGTTATCAATTGTCGTAGAGGTCTACTAAGCTGGTGACTTAATACTCGCGATGAGTATGATTGTATGATGTAAACCTGTCGGCAGTAAATGAGATGCTTTTCACAACCATGTTGAGAAACGTATCTGACTGAGGTTGGGATTAGGTAAACCCGAAGCTATCTGAAAGCATAACCATGCAATGAAACGATGTGGTTGAAGAGGCTGTTAATTTCGACAGGATTGAGCAGCGTTTTGATCAGCTGGCTGTCAGATTTCAGGTACAGAGGAAGGCAGGATTTCTAGCATATTTCTCTGGTTTCCAACAAGACAATAGAGCATGAAAATAGGAAGTTTGCTCTACTACAGAATGTACGCGTGTTAGGAGAAACTTACAGCAGTGAGAATAGCATATACCAAACGGACAAACAAAACGAATTAGACTGCATGTTCTTTCAATAAACTCTCTTTTATAAAATAGTGGAATGTAAGTACAAAGTAATTAGCCTGTGAAATGCTAAAAGCGAATAGTATTTTAATGAACAATGAGCGAAATCCCAGTGCAATTTCAGAGCTTGCTATTGCAATAAAGTTTCAACTGCAAATCAATAATTTTTTCAACATTACAAACGATTGTTATCAAAAAACGAATTCCCTATTCATTATTTTCACTCAGAATCCTTTGATCTGTTTTACTCTACATGGGAAGTTTCAGCCGGAAGAACAAAAACTGAAGAGCGTGTATTTGAAAGAAGGACATCAAACAGTAGTGAATGTTCAATATACGTGACCACTTCTAAGTGTAAAATGGAAACCAGTAGGACTGGTTTAGGCCTGTTACTCTGAGCCGATGATAAACAAGTGATAGAGGCAACACCTTTAAAATATAGAAACACACAGTATCGTCTCCAAACAGAATGAAAGCTCATGTTAACCTCAACCGAAAACGTCCACTTGTTGTCTGGAAACAATCAATTTTAGTCAACCTAATTAGCGATAGAAAATTAACTATCGACAACGGAATTTTTACTGTTCAGTTGTTCTTAGTCGGATCATTTGATTTTGAATTCAGTTTGGATGAATATTTCAATCTTTTGATATAACAATTACCGTTAAATTTTCACCTCGTTGCTGTCACCATACAGCTAAGTTTTAAATGGTCGCCACAGTAATAAATCTTATATCGACACAGAAGAATTTCCTTCCATAATGTACGAAACCCCTCTAATTGCGCTGAATGTTGAGATTCGATAATGGAAACAAAATGACCTGACTGACGCATATTGTGCTTTATTCCAAATCGGTGACAATTTTTGAAAAAGAAACAGAGAAAAATATTTTGGCAACAATCAGATGAGAAAAAACGGTTATGTAAAGGATGAACACCACTTTAACCATATTCCACTGTTATTGCAAACGGACTGACCAACTGTGCAGAACTTTGTTCGAAAGTCATATGTTTTTTTTGCGGACAGTAAAAAAATATCCTGCGTCTGTCTGACATCAGTCTACATGACGAAAATTTACATCAGAAGACTCCTGCTATTTAGTCCTCACACGTTATGTCTTCACAAATTGAGTATTGAGCAAATTTCCAGGTAAATCGCAAGGAACCTGAGTGTTTGATTTTGGGACACATGTAGTCAAAGAGTGATATCGACCCAGCGTAATCACTAGATCATCGTCTTCCACGACCAGTTTTGTGAGCGTAAAACTTATTGAAGTTCTCTGTGATAATTGGTACTGGGATAGCCAATGTCAACACACCAGCAACTGCACAAACACTGCCAACAATTTTTCCTAAAGGACCTTTCGGCACCTTGTCTCCGTAGCCCACTGTACACATGGTGATCACGGCCCACCAGAACGCGTCTGGAATGCTTTCAATTTGTGAACCTTTACGATCGATTTCCACATAGTAAATAGTACTAGAGAACACAAGGATACACACAATAAATGCAACCAGAAATAAGCTCAGTCCTTCTACGCTTTCTTTGAAAGTGAGTACCAATACTTGTAGACCTGATGAGTGTTTCGTCAATTTGAACACACGAATCAACCGAATGACACGGAGAAAAGCCAGGCTTGCACTGCTTTTTGCACCTTCACAACTGTATGAAATAAGTACATTAGTCAGAGTGATGTAATAGGGTACTATAGCAGCCAGGTCAATTAGGTTTTTGATATCTTTGATAAACGATCTGTGACTGGGACAACTGATGAACCGAATAATCAGTTCAAATGTGAACCAAATCGTACAAGCTGTCTCAATTATGAAGAAAGGATCGAGAAAGTTGGGCGCCTCTTCTGACTTGCAGTGTGTGTCCGCGTAGATTGGTAAGGTTTCCACACAAAACAGAATGATTGACACAATGGTGAAGATCACGGAGGCAACAGAAAAACAAAACGCCAATAACGAAGTCTCAGGATATTCGAACAAAAGCCATAGTCGACGTTTCCATGGTTTCTCTGGTAACATAATCACTTCAGGCACGTAGCCTTCGCTCTTTTTATAACTCTCTACCGCATCTGCTTCAATTTCGAAAAATTCAAGCTCACTCAAAAATACATCGTCTGCAACAACCCCTGGTCGCTTCAATCTACCACCATATTGATAGTAATTAAAAATAGCTTCGAAGCTTGGACGATGTCGATCAAAAAAATATTCTTTTGTGTATGGGTCCCAAAATGGTCTACGTTTTGTTGAACTACCCAAAAGTGTTGTAGGATGATTGTCTAATACCGCAATCCACGTTTCAAACCTCAGTCCACTCACATTTAGGACGACGCGTCGGCAATCACAGCAGGTACTTCCAATGAGCACGGGTTCCGATTCTCCAAGTTCAACGTGATCCCGTATGTTCAGTTCCACGCGATCAATCTCAGAATAATCCCGTCCGGAAATATTTGCCGGGTTCGACTCGTTCCGATATTCTGATTCCTTCGAACTTTGCGTTACACAACGGTTTTTAAAACGATTAAGTCTTGCTTGATGTGTCCTTAAATTGAGCTGCTTAGCTCGTGTTCCGTATTCGCTCATTTTTCTTCTAATAGACTTCGCAGACGTTCTGCTTCCCTTTTTCTCTACAAACACAGGGACTCGATGTCCGAAATTTTGAACACTTCGTCCACATATGTAGGGTAGGAATGCTTCCATTGGTGCTTTTTCAAGGATTGGTAAATGCACTGAACCACTGTTTGAACTAGACTTGTCTTTGAATTGTACCCTCAACTGATTATTTATTCGTGGAAAATACATTAATCGGTTGGACAGTTTTTCCCCTCCTAAATGACATATGGGAAAGTGTTGAAAGGGAGGTTGCAAATCTGACCGAGTCTCGGTTGTGAAGCAGGAAACGGAAGATGTAGAATCTGGAATAATAGTTGGAGAGATGTCTGTGGCTTCAGTGTTTAGTTTCAATGTCGGACATGATCGATACTTGTCGTGAAAACGATCAGGCATTAACAGCCTTTCCGAACAATCTGCTTCCGTAGGTTGCGGACAGTTCAGTGTCCAAGCGGACTCGTCAAATGTCGGATCTAGATGTGGATTTATCTGTGCAACCGTAGAGCTTCTACAGTTCGAACTCGTGCAGTTGGATGCACAATCCGTGGGTAAGGAGAGTTGTTTACAAACAAAGCCAACCAGTTTCGCCTTTTTAGTTAGTTTTGCAGCCACTGAAATGTGTGATGCATGCCGGTGGGAACAGCGGGGAACGGAGGGCGGACGATGCAGTGAATGACGCACGTCTGAAGAGTGTTTCTTTGGACATATGGCTACTACTGACATGTCTTGAAAACTTATGGCGTTATGAACACGTTGCTTATAGGACTCATTGACATTGCCTGTAGATAAATTACATGAGATTAATTCACTAGCACAGCCTTTGAGCGGTCGCATCAACGACGGTGTGTAGATCATGGTTACCAGCTGCACAATATAAAACCACAAGGCTTCCCAAAGCGTAAATGGTAGTTCAAGACAAGTGTATGTAGCTCCGACTATTGGATAGTACGTCCCATGTTTGACTTTAAACGGATGTAGCTTCCATGATAGAATAAAACTGAGCGAACGTTTCGGTTCAGATTGATTGCATATTTGCATTTAATAAGATAGTTCTTTGTTCGGTCTACTCGCAATATCTTACACTTAAGAGCATGGAGAACACTATACGGTTTTCTTCTTGAGCGTTATCACACGCAAGATTCGCTTGTTAAGTGTGGGTATCAAGTTGGTCAAAATCAAATGGCCAGCCCTAAATGCGCATGTCATTAGCCAATAGGAATGCAGAAGGCGTTAGCCGTTTTGATTGGTTAGATGACCAAAGCCATCAAACAGATTAAACGGAAACTTTTCCTCATAACGTTGTTTCCGGTAAATGTAGATGTAATCCACATGCACCATTAGACGAAACGCACCCTCCCTAAATCACAACTACTGTTTAGTATTAGTGTTGTTGCTCCCTCTCATAAACGCAGCTATTTAGAGTCCATTTTATCCCCAAACTGAGTAATCTTTAATAAATTCGCCGTATAATGTTGGGTAATTTTCCTGAGTTTACAGAAATTTGACGTCGGGTTTCAGCAGAACTCAATATTTGATATACGCTCCGCAATCTGAATCAGTCATGCGTAACTTTAGTCACAACAGGCAGATTGCGTGACGGTCACCTTAATTATTTATGTGTGCAGATCATATTTCCTGTAAAGCTGAAGTGCAATTTATGGCTGTGTTTCGAATAGATGGGTCAAGATATCGATTGCAAAATCATGAAATTCATAGGAAAGTTCCGAATTGGATGAAGGTGAGAAGTGCTGGATACAAATGAGCGTGAAGCAAACGAGGTGAAAAGAAAATGACGATTCAATTTCGAAAGTTCGACAGTACAAGTAAAGGAATGTTTCATGAAATCAGTTAAAGATATACCAAACCGTAGCCCAACAAACCTAGTAGAAACGTGTTTTGGCTTCCAGCAAGAAGAAACCGACTGATGACAACCACAGGCGGGAGGTCAAAAATGTTTCCGATCCAATGCAACGATTCTGACTTGAAAGCAAGTATAACCGTCATATAAAACACGTCGGCGATTACGTCACCTTGATAACTTCATGGCCCTGTCGAATTTTCAGTTGCCACCGGATATGGTCTGTATTCATCAGCCGAAGCCGAAAATATAACCCAACTAGATTAACATGGCTGACAATGTACACACGGCAAGTTAAGCCTGATGGTTTTGTTAATCAGTTATAGGCCAAATTATAGAATCTCGGCTCACATGAGACAGAACAAACGGTTAAAGAAGAACAGCAGAAATTTGATAATTACGGACTAGTTGTCAAAGTGGCTACTGCAGTAAGTGGTCACCATTATTCTAGAAGTGGCAGAACTGCTTCGTTAACATTGTAAATGGTTGAAATCTTCGGAGGAAGCTGAGCGTCAACCGTCACATTTTTCCGCACTTTAGTGGGCTAGAGCAAAATTGGTTGGAGGCTAAGGAGACATAGTAGGAAAGCACTTGCATAAAACAAAACATTCCCTCCAACAAAATCACTACTGTTTCTCTTTCCAATGTGTCGTCCAGTGTGTTGCCTATTGAAGGTGAAAGTAAATAAAACCGATGAAATCCAAGCAATGCGATTGTAACTCGTTGAACGAGACATGTCTGCATTAGTGTCACTGTTACTATTAAACTTACTTCAACATTAATCTTACGTCCCAACTCGTAAACTGACTGCTTGTTTACGAAAACATTTATTGTTTTTAACTTTTCGGTTAGTTGTGTGAAACAAACTACGCAAACCACACAATTCAGTGGTCATCAGGACGCTTCGGGGAGCATCGGCTGATCAATACTCACCAGAAAAATAAGGACTTGCTCATCTGTATGCATCGTACACTTGGTCGGATCAAATCATTCGATCAAACAGCCTGATTCGTTTGTGTTGATCTATTTAGTTCGTGAACAATAATTCATGCAGGTCAATCCTAACACAGAAGAAGACCGCAATAGCTGTTGCAATCTCTCTAATTTCATCATATTTGTGCAGTGCGAGGACTCACGTCAAAACAGCCAACCAAATCTGACCTTGTGCTCATACCTAGAAGTGACACCTTAGTCGTCACCTATGTTAGCATCCAGACTGCGAACTTGACCGTTTTCGCTTTCTACTATAACTCTACTCTGGTTAAGTTGTTCGCACCAGGTACTGTTTGGGCTAACAAAACAACATTTTATCATCACTAAGAACCAACACATAAAAAGCAATATACGGAACACAATTGTATGTTAGAAATTGTCGATCAGTTAGATTGTCTTTTTAAGAATTTCATTTCCTCATTTTGGTTCTCGGGTTAAGAGGTACTTATATCTTATTGTAAGTTCCCAAATTCAATCGACAATTGCGGGTAATCTGAGATGAAAACGAAAACTCTGATGTTTTTGTTCACTAAGTCAGCTTTAAGAATCATCCCTCAGGCGCTCCAGCGATACTTAGACGGTGACTTGGCACGCCCGGGAAAAATTGCCGTCGACTGGAAACTAAACAAAGTCTTCAACTGGTTGTAGATTAGATTTCCGATCAAAATGGCGTGACACGATTGCCAATGAACGGTCCGTCGCCAGTCTTGCTATCACCGTTCCGACGCAGCTGGCCAGACCAGGGCCATGATAATTTTCGATGCTTTGCTTGCTTGTTTCACTTGAAACCGAAAGCATCCTTGAAACCTCGAGGGAATGCCACCTCTCCCAGATAAAATGAACAAACTGGAGCAAGACACATCCCAAAACTGATCCGCCACACCGCAAACGGTTCCAAGGCAACCCACATTCATTTGCGATTTCCGTTTTGCAGTTGTCTGACGACCTTCTGCACCTCTGCCAAATCCAAAGCAAGAGCAGATGACTCTTTGGTACCTTGCAGTAACGGTCTGTTCACGGTCACTCAGTTAATGGCAGCAGACCGATTCAGTCTCTGTCACTAGATACCGGTTCCTTTCACAGCTTCTGCCGTGATCTGTTCCTTGAGGTGTTACCATATACCGTCAGCGTTAATAGATACGAGAGAAGAACAGCGACTACGTACTGGCGAAAATCCCCGTATTGAAGATTCCTAACTGTTAACACCAAGGTTTGATCCACATCATGAGAATCCACCATAAACGAGCTTGTAAACTTAAATAAACAGCTCAGTCCTGACAAGAATACGGTTCATGCTATATTCATCCTCACTCATCCCTCACGAGACTGCGTACCTCGCGAATACCGCGATGTCTCACGATTACATAATCAGGCAAATCATGCTGACCACATCGTGATCAAACTAAAATAATCATATAACCCACAGTCAGCTGGAATCGGTGTTTGTAATAGTCCCCTTCTGAGTAGCACACAGATGGAACATATGGTCAATACTCTCAGTAAGTTCACCAATGCCATGAGGCCTAAGTACTCCCGGCCATGTTGTAGTCACTCCAGACTCGCACGTTGAATTCACTCAGGACTAATTGTTGGTCACTCCTCGGTGTTCAGTGCATTGTGGCAGACAGCATAACGTAGAACTACGTTCAGCTGGTTCACTGAAGACAGTAACTTCAAGTTAACTGAGAACTCCTGATCACGGGGATGTCAGTTGGATAGAACAGAGTGAGTCTATCCATTCTGCTTTCGAAATGAACAGACAACCTGAACACTATTCACATAAGGTTTTGTTTGAGCTTTTAAATTTGGTTACCCAATCATGCCTATTGTGAAGTTGCTGGCATTGTGGTTAACACGCTAGTCTCACATGCAGGAAAGTCGGAATGCGAATTCCTGTCCGGGCAAGGATATGCACTACTGATGAAATCCAATAAAAGCGAAACTTGAATCTAGTGCCTCCTTTCGGAGTAGGCTAGCCGAAAGGCTTATCTGAATGCAAAGGCTGCAGTCAAGTGTGGGTGTTGTTCAATTATGAAATAACCTAAATCCCCGAACCTTCACCACTAACATAGAACTAACCACTTTTATCATCCAGGTGAAACATGGCTATACCACAACCAATAAGAAGTTTGGCAGACTTACTTCGACCGAGTTGAAAACGCATGAACTTAGTTCAACTGCCGATACCGTGCGGTTCATTATAGAAATAATGCACTCAACAACTGAGGACTAACCATTGTGCTCCATCGAGTAATCTCCTTTTTGGAGAAAATGTCAAACACCTAATCACCGGAGCTTACCTCGGTCTTCAATCATCATCTCATTTAGAGATACGGTATTCATGTCATATCGGATCAACACCATCACGATCACAGTGTTGTAGCACTCCCGCCGGCCGCTGCTGCATTGATCCAGCTAACTAGACACATTCCATGTCCGGACGGGCAACGTCTTGCTTCTAGTGACATATTTTAGGTTGACATGTGGGATTTCAGGTGGTGTCTCTAATTAACCAGTTTGGTCTACGGGATAAATTGAATGAGTTTTCTTGGGGGTTTCCATCCGAAGTCCCTGACTCTAATGTCCGACCTCTAGGGCAGCGAATTATTGGGTTTTCGTAAGAAACTCCATCTGAAGCCAGTGATTCTAAATTTCAACCTGTAGGTCAACGAGACATAAGGTATTCCTGCAATACCTCACCTGAAGAAAATGGCTCACTAGTCGAATTCACTTGGTAGTGAAGAACTAACTATCTGAGAAGGGACATCAAGCATGCACTAAAAGATTCACCAGCTCCCATTCACCCCGTTATGCAGATGCGCTTGGCTGAAACCACTGGACGACGAGCCGCGTACAACTGTAAACACTGTTCTCTATACTATTCTCATTCACCTGTTACGGTGGCTGTAAAGTCACACATCCCTAGAGGAGTGGCCATTTGGCCAGTTTGTATTTGCTTTCTCCGATGCTTTGGATGTCTTTGTCTGAACAGAAACTGTTACGATATTTTAGTTCAAAGTTTAGTTAATAGGCGGTTGTTGTAATCGTGCTACAAGCACGCAACCTAAGAACAATGACATGCATACCAGCAAATCACAAAAAGGCTGTTCATCAATAACTACAAGATTCGCGGAATGCGGTTGGTGACTTACGTACCAGATTAGCCTGCCACAGCGACCGAAGCCAGAAGAAGATCGTGCATAACACTTACCTCGGATGGCTTGCGTTGCAGCATTTGTAGTTGCACTCAAATACCATGTATACAGTGTAAACCCAATAAAACAGGACCAGGAGTTGTGTGAGTGAGGTCTTTGTGTCCACCCGACAAGTGTACTTCGATACAAATACACAAAGCATTGCATTAGGCCAATCACTTAATGGGCTAGCCAATCAATATCAAGTACACAACCCACGTGTAGCCATCATGTACGAATTACTGAATAGCCTAAGTAAGTATGGGCGTACCTCATTAGGTTATCAGCGCTAACAAAACGTAGGAATATAATCCCTAATTTAAGGTATTCGGCCAAGTTACGATAATCAAAGTATTGTACTAGCAGAAGATGTTCCAAATATTCGGAATGACCACCACAAATATTCCACATTACCAGGGTTCATGAAATAATGCTGTTGTGAAGTTACCGTGAACTCTTGAAGCGCGACCAGAGTTGCAATAGGGTGCATAGCAGGACAGAGCTAAAGACAGTGAAAGATCTTTGTAGGCGATTACATAAACAAAGAGAACAGACCGATGTGCAAAACTTTGTAATGCATTACAATGTCACTTAATTCATACTGAACATTACGTGAGAAGTGATCCGAAAGCCTTATCCTACACAGGTGAATTTTCGTTAGTTGTTGGAAATAATGAACATTGTACAGATATACAAGAGCGGTCCAGATAGGATGCAACAAACAACTTACATAATGAGTACCGAATCCGGACTGGTGAAATATGTTTCTTTGCAGTTTGAGCTAGTAACCTCTTCCTTTACCGGAAAGGATTGTTAAACATCTTACTGAGAAAACTCATCTTTCGCTCACACTGTATGCTTGCTAGGCTGGATTCCGTGCATCAGCAACATCAGTATTATCACTGTGAATCTTCTGGGCATGCAATCTCTTTGAACCAGGACTAATCCAACATGGCTTCGACCCTCATGTTCGTCACAGACACAGTTTTGACGCATCGATTAACAGTTTCTGACGGCTACCGTCTCTGTGCTCTATTGTATTCGAGGTTTCTTAATTTTGTAACCAGTTGCAAGTTACCACTTATTTGATTTACCGGTAATATCTCACTGCTAGTTTAAAAGTGCTGACAGACCAGTTGGAGCATTCACGTTTTTCACACTACTTAAGGAGGGTTAAGTGGAAGCAGCTGAGCAAATTGGCACATTATGACATGCGTACAGACAAAGGTGAAAATGAGGCTTGAACTATTAATTAGAGTAGACACTGGACATTTCAGAAGCCAGCCAGAAACTAACTCGAAACACTTCCTTCCCTTCAGGAGTTTGAATATGAAAACTGGTAGATACAAGCATTTCGTACTGACTTGTCAGTATTAAATTTATAATAACATGAAACGGTTTTTGATATCGAACAGTTAGGGATAGGTGGGATGAAGAGTTTATTGATGGTTTAAGAAAGGTCCCTAAGTCCAAGATGGGGTCAACCTCACGAACAGTGGTTTTTGAACAAACAGGGCCGGCTTCATTCGATTAATTGCGACAGCCTCAGCAAACCGTAAGAATCTTAGATTGGGATGACCTAATACGATTCTGAATACACAAGCCGGGTCGATGAGGTGACCAGTAGTCACGATGTGTCTTGTGACTGCGAATACTGGTTGATTCCGTGTTTCAACGACATTGCCGCTCCTAGGTAATACTGAGTCTTGCATTCATTTAGGCAAATATTCCTTCATTCTGGAGATCAAACACCTCTCGGTTCTGCCTATGTAACTTTCTTTGCAGTTATATGTAAATTGGTAGATACAGTGTGAGTTTGCATTTGCTACTTGTAGGCTTCAATGGTATACACCAAACAACGCAAAGACAGTTGAATCCGATTAAACGAACATTCAACACAGCCCAAATTTTTGTGCTAGTTTGAACCCAGAAGTTGCCTGTACCTTCAATCAACGGAGATCAGCCAGTCGATGACACCTCAGTCATTCTGTTAGTCCGATTGAAGGACCATTTGATCTTGACTATTGTATATTGAGGAATTAAACGTACGATTTGTTCGGAGTGTAATTAAGTTAAGACATCCATCAGCTTCAGTTATATCAATCAACGGCCAGCAACCAATATGGCAAACGGTACGGTTCCTTCAGTTCTATTTGCAAGGTATTCGGTATCCGTACTTTCCGTGGCTTGTGCAACCAAACGTTTTTGTGTAACTGTAAACCCTGATCAACTTATCTTACCACCACCCAGATTGGTTTTCTGATCATTTTCTAACAGACGAACAGTGATCGCGGGCTCCTATATCAGCGTCTTGCAGTCCAGTTGATTTTGGAGTGTTGTTTTAATATTCGTTTAATCCCAATTATTCAGTCTTTAGATTATCGTAAAGCTATGGGCAACCCTAATATTTTATTCTCAAGAAGAAATTATTCAGAAGGCTACGGACCGTCAAAGTGCACCTAGAGTGTATGCTGAGTCATCCGTCTTTGTTCACTTCGCTCAAAGCCCTGCGAATAGACTCTGCTCTCTCTTTCTTGAAAGAAACTATATCAATGTTTTTCCATTCTCTTGGTGTCGTGATGCTATTCTCAGTACACTACTTGTTATCCTGCTAAGAATGTGGTTAGTGTAACCATTCTTTCTTGTGGTAACCACTGTTCCTATCTTTGTTAGTTGTTAGTCATCCGCAACTGCACATACATATAGGGCCGTAAGAAACACTTGGCTAGCAAACCTAACATAAACATGATTATCATGAGTGAACTTAGTGCTAAGAATACTAACCACATCCACGGCTTTTGCAAAAAATGATGATCTTGTGAATTTGTCCTACATTATGGAACCCGGAATCTAAAAATCGAAGCTTGCTGTTTGTGGGTGGTAGGTACATTGTTGATCTACTTCCAAAAGCTGTCCAAATTGAATCGACCCGATCTCACTTCACAATATCGTCTACATAACGCCACCAAACTTTCGGTGGGATTTCTTAATGACTCAACGTTTGTTCTTCACACTTTTTCATGTGTATGTTTGATAAAACAGGGGATAGTGCGAGTTCCTCAATTACCTTTTCTCCTTGAACATATAATTTCGAATTATGACTGAGATGATTTGTACTTCACTGTAAACATATTCCAGTTACTATCCGATTGGTGGTTAATATGTCATCAGTCCATAACAGTGTCAGGCAACGGCACTTGTATGCTTGTTTATAATGCTGCTACCCGATGTACATAAGTAAACAGATGCTGCACATATAATTTAAGAAGGTCTCCTTCTTACTCGATAGAGATCGATCTAATTCCCTGAGCATAGTTATGAGTCCTTCAGAGTAGCACTGATGTTCTCACTAATGCTTGTTGGAATCTTGTCAAATACGCCGCGAACTCCCGTGGCAGAGAGTCAGTCCCACCAAACTAGATCTTTTAAGAAGGTGGGCCTAATGTATATTCATCATTTAATATAAGGATTGTAGTAATATGCATTTTGAATAAATGTCATGTTATACCCTCCGTCAAAACTTGCTGTCCTCCGAGTTAATCAATTTCCTGTTTGTCAACCTTTTGGTTATAGCTCAATGCACGTTTCACGTAATAACCTTAGTGATCAATGACATACTTAGCCAAACAACTTGGGCCGGTGAACGTTGCTCATGGAGCACTGGGACATGGCTCTACTGCTGTTGCACCTGGGTTTCATCGTTCAGCTTAGTTTGAATCACCTTGTCAGACAGTGATGCATTTGAGTGCGTTGAAGAGGTTAGCACACACGGATTGTGGCACGATCAAAACATGCTTAGCCGACGGGATTTTAAGGGAGTGAAACATGTCCTGCCTATATGACCAGATTTTGGTTCCTGACTCGATAACTCGTTTCGCTTCGATGCACTGTGGTTGAGATTATATAGTTCATTGTTTAAATCCTATTTTTTTCTGACATATTTCTAAATTCACTCTGTTGAATCGGTTGTCCAGCAAACGGAACCATTAAGATTAGGTCTGAGAAAACCAGGATATGCCTCCCAATTCCTCACACATGCAACGTTTCATTCATTTCAGTGTTGCGGTAGTGCTGTACTGGAAACAACTTGTTTACTATCCATGTTAGCGTAAAATTTGTTGTGTGCCTCGTAGCATTCACACCAGGGGATAATAGTTGCGTAGTTTCGACTCGTACAAAATATTTGGAAATGCCATGTAGCATAAACAAATACAATTCGCGACGGAACGGATTAGCGTCTAGTGAAATGGATTAGGCCGGTTTGTATGAAAAGTCACCTTAACTTTATCTCTCGGATCACGGTTGTCTCCGGCTCGTGTGATTATATAACAACCTACCTTAAAAAGGAGAGTGCATGCAATTTCTATTCTAACGGGCAAAGACTTGGAACGTAGAACCACCTTGACAGCAAATTCTGCAGTTGATAACAGTTACACTCTGACAACCCTATAGAATAGACTCAGTGAATCTTGTGGTTGAATCGAAATTGTCAGTATTGGTTATGCTGAATTATTTGTGCAAAGAAACCATGAGTTGTCACTGTGTGATCAGATCGTCCCGGTAGATAACTTCTAGGTGACCTGTAACTAAAACATCACCAAATTAATAGGAGTCTATTCTATGCATAGTCTGACAATTTACAATGTGATCATTAGGAAACTGGGGTATTTCATTACATATGTAAAGCTCAGGTTCAAATTTGACGTATAGAACAACTTACGATTCACATTGGATAGTTTGCTCTCTCGAATCGGTATAGGAGAAAACGACTTTATCAGTTCCCCGTCTATCGATCAGTCAACCCGGACGGCGGAATCGTCGTTTATGACCTGTTGATAAAATCCACTGATGACAGTGCAATATAGGGCAGACAACAGGTAATGCTAAGTTAGGGAAAGACCGGTAAGTCTGTTTCGGTTAGCTGCAGGTGGAACATTCAATGTGGTCTTCACGATAATGATAACAACAGTCCCTAGATCGTTTTGTTGGCTGACTATCGTTTTTCGGAATTGAGTATTCCTAATTCACACATATTGCTCTCTGCAATCCGTGTGAGTAATGAGTAATCTTAACATTTTCGTGGAATAAACCTGTGCAAATAACAAGTATAATTGTTTTATTTTGGATGAAGGCTTCATGTGTCCTGGACATGGAGAATACGTACCACTGGAAATTCTTCCTTATACTCCGTTTAGGTCGTTAAAACGACAGAGGTTAACAAATGAATGTCAATGAGGTAAGTAGTGGGAACCCACTGATTTGATTGCGCAGTTGCACGAGAGGTCTAACAGCTGCGGTTTTTCTTTATATTGCTGAAGGCTTAGTTAACCGGGTAGCGTTGATGACGTGATCTTTTGTAAGCTGTGAGTCCCTTGGTACTAGTCCTACTAAGTGAAATTTACACATGAATTTCTTCGAAAAAGAACGGCACAATTGCTTTCTCGATTCTGGATATTTTCGTGCGTGTTTTCCCTGTTATTCCGAAGTGACTTTTGGTACGAAAATATCCAGTTTAGACAGTAAAAGAATGTGTAGTGAACAAGCTTGTTTTCAATGATTCATCACTAGGCGAAATGCAACACATTTATGTGGGCTAATCATGTGAGAAAATGGATCGAACAGATTGTTAGTTCGTTAATTTGGGAGTGAAACAAAACAATGCGGCGACGATATTAGAAGAACTAACGCACAATGAGGTTGTCGAATTTGAAACATACGTTCATTAAATGGTGGCCAAAAATACGAGATAAGGGATAAGTGAAACTCCGTAATCAAATCAATCCAGTTAAGCCGAAGGCAGAATTTCCGAAAAACCCCGAACGGTACATGTAAAACTTCCCATCTTTAACATTAGATAAGCCTTCTCTTGAAGTATTCCCGTTAGGGCCAAAGCTTTGCTATCCTATGCGTAGGTTTAGACAACTAGATTTAGAGATTCAGTTTAAGAAACCTTTATGACCGATTGACTGATCTTTAGCCAACATCAGATTTGAACGTAGAAATGTTTGAGTCCACGTTAGTCCAATCCTGCCATCAATACTTTAGTAAAAAATAAATAGTTAGGAACTTACTGACAAGGAGCAGTTATCTCCACTTGCAGCACTAAGGCTAAACTAAAAGATCACAATATCAAAACTTGATAAAGGTGTAGGAGTCATCATTCTTGGTAAAACTTACTACACGGGTAAAGTGAACTCGTTTCTGGAAGACACAACCAAAACTGTGAGTATAGACAACGAGAGGGATAAAACAATAGCCATAGAAAAGGCCTTAGTAAAATCGTTGCGATGTTTGAAACGTCCGAGAGGTCAATTCAAGCACGTTTTCATGATTCAAACCAGTGGGCACAGTTACCCCTAAACTTTACGGTATGCCTATGACTCATAAACGTGGAATAACCTCACGACCAATCTTAGACATGAGCAATTCCCCATATTAAGCACCTGCGCAATGGTTAGCTGGGATGTTAGAGCATGTGAGGAGACAGATAACGGTCCACAACTTGAATGATTCTTCCGAATTTGTTGGAACCTTAAAAGAGCTAAACATGTCAGAAAAAAGAATACTCTCACTTGATGTAACATCCCTGCTCACTAATATCCTGCTCACAGAAACAATTGAATTTCTAGGTGATTTTCTTGAGAACAACTCCATAAACGTGAAATTATCGATAGAAGAATTGAAAAGGTTATTATGTCGTTGTACCTATAATGTTCCGTTCCAATTTTCCGGTAGACTGTATCGACGAAAGGACTGGGT
Source organism: Paragonimus heterotremus (assembly GCA_013368495.1). Classification (NCBI taxonomy): domain Eukaryota; kingdom Metazoa; phylum Platyhelminthes; class Trematoda; order Plagiorchiida; family Troglotrematidae; genus Paragonimus; species Paragonimus heterotremus. The sequence goes on along the minus strand of LUCH01000869.1, from coordinate 44,967 downwards.
AGCAGTGGGAACCATTACTAGCTGATATTTTTGCAGCAAGGATCGAAAGTGGTTCGTTAGCAATCACGATTAACTCGCTGACTCTTTACAAACGATAGGTAGATGATATTATTTGCATAACTGATGAATCAATAAGCTTTAGGGATTTACTGGAACGGTTCAGTTCTGCCCATAGGAATATCCAATTCACCATGGAGCCTGAGTCACCCGAAGGTATCTCGTTCCCAAACGTCTTCTAATCCCGTCGCTCAGATGGGACGATACAAAAGAAAGTACGCCGTAAGTTAACGTAGACCGGACAATATAAGAACTTTTATAGTTGTGTACTATCAAGACAGAAAATTAACCTTATCCGATGTATGACTAACAGGACTAAGAAAGTATGTTTGAGTGATACTCTAGAGGAGGAAATACAGTTCATATTTGAAGTACTAGTTGAAAACGGCTATCCTGAACAGTTTGTTCACAGGTGTATGCTAAGTAGCACAAAGTTGAACAATCAGCACACTGTAGGGAAAAAGGCTGTTTATATTTTGTTATCTTTTAAGGGCGACAATGTCTCAAATAAAATGAGCAACAAACTTATCACAGCCCTAAGCAAGACTTAGTTTGCAGCGAAACTGCGTGTTCAGTTTAATTCCATACCGATTTTGCGCCCTCAGTTGAAAGATACATTGTCTGTTCATACAGCGCCTTACTGTGTATACCATTTCGTTTGTTTCTCTGGAACGAGCTATGTAGGCCGTACGACACGGCGATTGTCTGAACGCATTCGGGAGCATCATACGGTGTGGCCAACTCGAGGCTTGGCAAATTCTTGCTCTTTTATCGCTGCGCACGTAATAGAGTCCAACCAATCAATCGATCTAAATGACTCATTCCGTCCTATTTGTCGCTCTCCTGGTTTACAATCAAAACTGGTCAAAGAGCGCCTGTTGGCAATCACAGAAGCCATAGCCGTTCGCTAACTCTCACCACCCACTATGTATTCAAAAACGCCTCGTGAAAGCACTGAATCTTCCATGACCTGATGTCCACGTACAAACCGAACAGTTTGCGTAATCATGACGGCTATCGTAACAGCCATCAATAATTTGTGTGATCAAATTCATCCTTCTGAAACCGATAAAAATCCGTTCGATCCATTACCTTACGTTTTCTCACATGACTAACCTGTATAAATGTGTTGTATTTAGCCTGATGTTCAATCACTGAAAACCAGCTTGTTCGTTACACGTTTTTCTGATGACTTGTTGTAACCTTACAAAGCTCTGTTGGCAGTACAGGACTAACATTTACTTTCTATGTGGTGATCGATATGAGTTGATGTGATATGTTCGAATTGGTGTCCGTCTCGCTCGCTTCATTTTATGTGTTCGTTTTTGAATCATTTCCAGGAATACCTATTAATAGTGTTTGTATGTTCATCTATGCATCCACAGAAAAAAAGATCATGCCAGAGTTGCATTGTTTATGACATGCATTTCGCACTACATATCCAAATTGGATGTAGTCCCAGTAATTAACCAACTGTGTAGAGTGATAGATGGAACCGTTCTTTCGATGATAAGCTGAATGTGATGACTGACAGAAAACATTGTATCACTGAAGAAATACGTGTGTCGAGATGTTAAGATTTCGTTTAATTTTTCGACTTAAAAAGATATAACATGAGCTTTTGTGTGATATGTGCACAACAAACACACAAACGGCCAACTCTCGGAATTTTCACTAGTGGAGCAGAATATTGCAGTATATTGGAACTGGAATCCCAGATATCAAGGCTATTTGCCTCCTTTGGATGGGCAACACAAATTCCTTGTAGATGATAAGCAACCTCTGCTAAACTTACCTTCAAAACAATTTACGCCAGCACAATTGGAGGCTCTGTTCCTTGAGCTGGACTTTAGAATTTCTCCTAAGCAAGTCCACTTGTTGTAAAGTTCACTTTCAGGATTTGCATAATTTGCTAAAATGACTTTCAAGCATAGTAGAAGAAAATTTGGCGTAAAAATATCAGACTTTTTGCATTTCCCTATCTTCATCATTATATGTCAGTAGTGTTGCTCAACACCCGAATACTATCGGGCTCCCTAACAGCTTCACAAATGGAAAGACGGTTTTTCTTTCGCCGGACAAAGGATTCGGAAGGGTAATCATCAGTACCGCTCACTACAAGTCATGCCTTATCGTAATACAGAAGCTGTATGCCTATTTTAATTTCCCCAAGCTTAGAAATTTTCTGGTGGTTTATAGATGACACTTTCCTGAGTTCCATGAATGCATGGTCCACGTGTCCTTTTCCTGTGAATATTTGCTGGACATTCACTTCAGTTGATAATGTCATGTGCACGACAGCCCAGTAAGATGGATGGAACCGAAATCACGGAAACAAGTAATCGGTGTTTCCAATGTGTAGCGAAGTTTGTAGGTTCGGATTGCTACAATCTGCTAATATCGCTCGCTTTGGTAAACCTTGCTGCCGTTCTTATGTCTGTTTTATCGTGAACCAGAAGGCACAGTGCATACGTAAAACTGCATTTCGCACGAATGACGAATTACGTGTACTGGCTATCCGAAGAAAATGCTCATCACTTCTTAGTGATCTTGAATTGCAGTAAATTACACAACTGGGAACGCATTTAGATACATCGCGACTAAGATTGTGTCAGAGCACATGCGGTAATGTCGATTTAAAGAAACATGAATATTCATCGAATGTTCTGCGGAACTTGCACGCACTACAATATCATTCAAGCTCGGTTCAGTCTTAGTCCTGCTAGTCATTCAGCAGGATATATAATAGGATTAGTAGTTACATTCAGCATTTTTTATTTAGGACTTGTTTATGACTAACCAAAACAACTGCAATGTTCCACGAACGGCAAGAAAATTTTCTCCTTGTTATAAAATGCATTCTTGAAATCCTCATCAATTTCGCTGTAGCTTATGTTGTACATTCGTAATAACGCCCATAGTAACACAAAGCTCGAAAAGGTAACAAAACAAACCTGTCATCATCTGTGGGTTTGTTAGGTTGGGTACCGGAACGAACACCGGAGTATTCGACAAAAACCTGAACTTTTTCTTCTGGAATTTTCTGGATTCGCCATTCAGTTATGTCCTAGAAAAATACATTTTCGGCGCCTAACTTTACCTATGCATAACTTCGCACATGTTGATCGCTGCAGCAATATACAACCATTGACCGAAACGATAGAGCCTCAATTTTTACGCGGTTATACTTGAAGCCCTCAAAACTGTCTTTTGTGTTACCAACGATACCCACATAAACTGCACCATGGTAAATAATTTTCGTTTATTTGGAATTTTGCGTCTTTTGGTAAAAAGCTGAATCTTTCGTTGATGATCCTGATGTTTTGTAAACAAATGATGAACTACATTGGTTGAATTCATATTCCGAAAAAGGTACGTGCAAATTGTTACAAATGAATGCTGTATACATCTATGAATGTCCGATCGGCATTCATTCGCCTTGTTCTTGACCGGCGGTGATAAAACACATGTAGGGTGGAAATAAATTCGATCTTTAATCTTTTATTGTCCTTATCGTCTTTTTATCTAACGAAATGTAAAATATTTTCCACACCCTTAGATGTCTTTATGACTCTTCTGGGGTTTGTGAGTGATAGACTAACCGTGCTTCCATTAGAACAGTTATCATGCTGGTATTATAAAATTTTTCCCTGTGGAGTTGTGCTGGACTGTTCGTGAAAACCGCTGAACGTCATTTCAGTTACACCAAGTTATACAGCATACGATCCGGTTAACTCCGAATGTTTTTCTGAACAACATATCCGTTTTTGTGCTCAGCCGTTTTATTCCTCAAAGTCTACGTACGATGCCACACCCTAAATGGAACACAGCGACGCTTGTTGTGTACGGTCATTTTTTGTCTACTGATGTGCGAAAATGTCTTCAATACAAATTACTAACAAAAATTGGGACATACATCACACGAGTTCAGTGAGCGGAATAATAGTTGTCGAATTAACAATGGTAATTTGACCGAGCTGTGAAATTACGATATTATTTGATTACAGAAGTTCCTTCCGAAAGTAGTTATCGAATGGGTTTACAGGAAGACAACAGCTGTGGTCACTTGCTGAGGATGTTTGACTTATACCAGTCAGTCTTCGGCAATACTTATATAGTCAAAATCACCATGAGATTTGATGGCTTTGATTTCAACCTGGTGAAAGCTTCAATCGTGGAGTTAGCCGTAGGTATCAGCGGAACAATTACTGTCCGCTCTCTGGGCAATCGGGTTTCAATTTCCAATCGTGACGAAGATACATACTACTGATTAGCTCTAGGAAGAGCCGTACTGAAGACAGGCTTATTTTCAAGAGGAGCTGACTGTAATTCCTAAGAAGGTACGAATGCTTCGAAAATGTTGAGTAGTGTTCAAATTATATATTTAAAACATTCAATTCTCCTTATCTATTTAATCAAAATAGAACATATATGTCGTAAAATGTTAACATTTCGATTTACTCTCATCAGCCATGAACGTAAAACCACGCAATTTTGTACAAACTGTTGAGAGTAAATCGAAATGGTTATATCTCACAATACATGTTTTCTCTGTGTCCTGACCAAACTATAAATGTCAAAATCCCACACCACTTATGTGTAACAAATTACCATTTAGGCGTGAGAACATTTTGATGAGGAATTCATTCAGGTCCTGTGCAAAACGTACAAAACATTCGGTTCTCTTTACCTTTACATGAGCCAATGAAGAAAAATGAAATTGCATATGGTTTGAAACAGAATTAGTCTAGATATAGTGAGTAAAATTCTTCAACGGGAAATTTGTCTGCAGTTCTTCCACTCTAGTGTTCAGTTCGCTGGATAAATTACATGCGGTCAGAAACGACGGATGAGCACAAACAAGTTTAAAGAGAACGTTTACAGATCACAATGTCAGACGCTAATTGTTTATTCAACTATCTCTGAAGACAATGGATGTGTGGTGTAATAAATGTGCAACAATACAAACAACTAAACAAGTAAGAAGCTAACAGCGATTGCCACCTCTCTGAATGAAATTTTAACGTGCTCTGACAAACCACTGTCCGAAGTTGGGGAAGTAAAAGAAAGCGCTTGCTTAGGAGAATCAAAACAATAACAGTTTTTTTCTGATGCTCCCAAAGATGGATAGGTCTCGCGTTGTTAATTCAACCACACTCTGCTGCCTGGATTAATGACTTATTTGGTGAGGCGTATTTGCACCAATTACCGAGAATAATTACAGCTGGATTACTTATTGTATTTTGCCACCGTATATACTCCATGTGCCGAGTAAACAGCACAAGTGGAGCTTACTGGATGAAAACTGTTTTGATTCTTATTGGGCTGTTCAGTATTCCATAGGTTTCACTGGTTTGTACTTTCATCTCGACTTTCATGTTATGTGAAAACAAGATCCAGTACGTCCACAGTACCAATTCGCTCGAGCATTGCAGCCGTCATCTTCATCACTGAGTTACTCAAGTGCCTCCAGACGGTATCAAACACTGTTTATTCAACAGAAAAACATTTAAATAAACTTTTTTTATTTCAATCAGTTCTCTGCAGTAGTCCATTCGTTTGTTTTAACTGAACCTGATTAATTAGAAAGTAGCCAACACAGGGATCCTTATTTTCTAAGTTAGGATCCTTTATTTTCCGATAACTTACCTTCTTCAGATAGTAGAATGCAACAAGCTGCACGGTTCATTGTTTACAAATGTGCTGCTCTCACTATACCCCAATAAGCAATTGAGTCCACCAGGTTTGGCCTTACTGATTCTAAAAATGACCGTACCAAAAGTAGTATGTTTACCAACTCAATCTATTAGAACTCAGTAGTGTTGCATTCTCACTCCAGGTATTGCTTCGTACCCTCTGTTCATAATCTTAGACCAGATGAGGCAACGATGCCATGTGAGCAGTCGATAACTGGTGGATCCGTTCAATGGGTTGACAACCGAACTGCTTGTAGACCAAAGCGAACTTCAACATACGAGATTACTAGCCTATGAAGGCTTTGCGTCAGCCCAAACTTGACCCGATCACCTGCGTGTGCGTCTCCTGCAATGTGTTCGTCGAATGCAGCTTGCCGTTTACAATAACATGGGATGTTCAAGATAATCGCAGCTGCCCTGTTAAAAACGGATTGTGAATAGACCGAGGTGATTGCGAATGACATTTGATTCGAACAATCCAAAAACACCTAACTTTGTGATTTCATTGACAAAATTAATTCAGATTGCGAGTTTTAGACTGGTTTTTAGCTTATATCGGATCAAAACTCTAAATTAAGAAGACGAGTGGTTTTGAACTTGGTTATGTGGGTTTGCAGACTATTAGTGAATTAGTGCAATATGCCTACTGAAACGTTCAGCAACACACAAACCGCGAAGAAATTTCTTTACGACAAACAATCGCGGCGCTTACACTTGTGAAGGATGCACATACTCTCAACTGGCCCATTTAAACTCAGCTTCAGTGAAGGCAGCAGGAATGATAACTAATAAACGACTGAACAGCGATAACACAGTACATAAGTCGGAAGATCAAACAAGCAAGGAAATGAGCAAACAGTTGTCTAACAGAACGGAAAGTTCATAGTGTGAGACAGTTGACAATTTGATCAATATTTCATTTCACAACCAGGCTAATAGGACAAAAATGTGGAAAATAATTGCCATTGTATACACTACGGACTGTGTACATAGCTACGACCAAGACAACTTTAGGATTTTGATAGGTTTTCTCCGTTTACTCAATTGCGGTCTTAGAGAGTGGATGGTGACTGTTTCTGTCACAGATGAGAGTGTCATTCTGATGCTTTTGCTGAGCACCAACAATGTTTTAAAGAAAATCATACACACTTGTCCAACACCCTCTGAGTACTCATTCTTTATTAGATACTACACAGTCGCATTGGTAACAGTACCTTTACTGAGCGTTTTTGAACAATGATCAGATATGCGTCTGAATAAGTCTGGTGCAGCTAAACAAAAAAGTACTTGCATAATTCTTTTCTACACATTTTCACAGACATTATCTCAGCATCTTAGGCGCTTTATCTCTCTCGAAAAAGAATTTGAGAAAAACAGTGTTTTTGAAGTGTCTATACATACGATATACAAACTTCGTAAGCTTCGTTCACTTTAAATGTGTCAGAAACCTATAGAGTTACATAACACGCAAAGTAATAGCGACCTGACAAAGACAGTAGACCGCCCGGTAAACATCTAACGGGGTGTTGACTAGAATGAATGTGTCCTTGTATAGGGCTGCCATGTACAGTATCTGTGGTGTTGATGACGTGATATAACAAATCATCAGGTGACTTCTATCGAGAATCCGTAGAACTTTATATTCGGCTTTTGCCATGGCGTTTTAACTCATAACCGTCATTCCACTCTTTGTCTCTTTGCCTCAATCAGCCAAATCTGAGCTGTGGTTGCGCAGTTGAGTGACCGAACATGTCACAGCTTGAATACAGCATGAACCGAAACGAATTCCTGCAGTCGGTACCATGATTAAGTAAATAACCAGTAATGAAGCAATCATAACCATATAGAGTATCCACCCAGTAAAGCATTTTAAAGGCTTCCAGTGAAACGGATTTAGACGAACGAGCCAACAATGTCATCTAACAACTAGGAAAGTGTCAGGAAAGGTTGCCGAAATAATTAGAATTTGCATGGTGCAACGGATTAGAAATACAAGATGCCCTGTCATTTAACGTTGAACGAAATGCTACCTAAATTATCCGGCAGAGAAGACGTTTTGCATGAGTTAGTTGAAGACTGCCACCAAAAATAAACAACATTTATGGGAATTGAACTCGTCAGAACAAGCTCAGTTGAAGTTGAGGGATTTTCCAACAATATGAGACAAGGAAAGTTCCAATACACTCTCGATATTGGTTATGAATTCAGTCAAGTTGGAGAGTTACACTCTGTGACTGCAGTCATCATAGAACATTCAAAGGAAGTTCTCACGGTGTACAACAAGGATCAAACGTAAAATGTCAACCCCACTAAACAAACCACGACAGATTCAAAAACCGTCAATTTTACCGTATGAGACTAGTTCCTCCCTAAATACCAAGCTACCATAGTTCATTTAGTTGGCAAAAATCCGTAACTTCTTTAATTTCTTATACTGTAGTCTACATTTAAGCCTGAAGTTTCGCGACAGATATGTACGTGGCAAATTAGCTTCAGCTTACCTGTTGTTAACGGCCTTAACCCCTTTCTTAACTAGTTCCGCTATCGAAACTGCTAAACTGTAGACTGTAAGTGGTGAGTTGCGACGAAATCCACCGCGAAACAAAATGTACACCCTACCGATTTTATCCTTTCCTCAAGAGCTATTCTTAAAGTAACTTCATTCAACTTTTGATGTTACACTTACTAAATAGAACACAAATTGTATCCATCTAGAAATGGAGTGAAGAGGTAAACAAATTACTGCACCCTCTCCGTCTGCTATCGCATCGGATGAAAGCTTCGGAGAGTTACATTTTTAGGTGTATTCCAGATTTTTGGGGAACAGAGAGAGTCCATATGTCGATTAAAATTATCTTAGTACTTGTGTTTCGTTGATATTCGCTGCTAAACAGGTAATTGCTTGCTAACAAAAATTTCTTCAAGTAAATGGTGGTAGTAACGAGACGAAAACAAGAGCGTTCTCTTAGAAATACACGTGACCTTTATCACTGACGTCAGCCTAAGTAACACTGATTAACGGGAGTCTTTCACTTAGAAGAAGTATATTGGACATATCTCTTGTTGACAGATAACAAACGATTCGCGGAATATCACGACAAATCAAAGTCAGTGATTGTCACAACCAGGTGCGTAAACCACATAATCAACCAATATAGCACCAAGATAGTTTGGCAGGTGTGTTACACGCACAAGTCTGCCAACTTTGCTAATTTTTAAATCAAACGAGCGTCAAGTGTGATGGAAACGAGCAGTAGAGTAGTCACAAATTTGGAACTATTCTGATCCCTTTTGTTTTGCATTGTTACCAACCCAAAAACCGAGGGAGACAATGAATTCAGAGTTGTTTCTTGTCATCAGTTCAGGCATCTCACTTTCAACGTTCACACCTTTTACCTCTCCTCTGCGACATACAACGCCATTATCACAATAGTTTACAACCTATTAGCATCGTAGCATTCGAAAGATTCAAAAGCTTCACAGTCCGGAGAATTGGTTTACTCATTTCTGCTTACGGAACACTGAGGGTATAACCGATTTACTCAGGCACGACTGAGACTGAGGGACTCAAGGATGATGTTCCTAAGGCACATGACACGCGACTTTTCGGCCATATGTTGAACTGTCTTGTTGTGGTAAAAGCAGGAATAAGTCAGTGTTACGTTAAGAACACGGAGCTGCATGTCATGTGAGTAGACCTTACTCGTTGCTCACATGCGAACAAATGGACGGCGTCAGTGTTGTATACGCAGCAAACTTTAGCCAGAAATAGTTTGATCGGACAGACCACCTAAAGGACAAGCACTAAAAGACTAAGTTTGTTTTACATGTACGTCCTCATCGAGGTCTTTCTGTACTGCGGTCCACAAGTTCATCAGTATCCTGATGGCCGTCACATGATTGATGTCATTTCATCAGATTCAGAAAGTCTGCCTAGGTTTGGTTGTATCCCGTTGTTTACACGAGCTTAATTAAGGGGTTCAAGCTGTGTGTCAGATGGTCTTCTCACGCTGTTTCACCACTCCCTTCTATTTAGCCAAAAGCAATTAACGATGACCTTGAAACCAAGCTAGTTTGAACCAGTCCGATCATGTTTGTCTGAAATAATTAATTACGTTTGTACATTGTCGTGCTTCCCTCATGAGTGTTCCTGTCCTGTTGAAATTTACAAGAGAATTCACGTGCTTTTGAACAGTAGCACAGCCAAATATTTCAAGGTCATAACCAAGGTTTGTAACCCACACGGCTTCTTCTAAGTGACTAAAGAGTACGGTCGAACCTCGGTGACAACGCATTTTCGGTCCCTTTAAGGAAGGCGACGCTACTACAGATGCAAACTTTAAATTAGACCAAATTCATACTACCTCCCTCAGTATACAGTTGGAATTTCCCAACTGCTAAAAGTACGCCTTAGGTTGTCATTTATCAGATAGGACAGAAATGTTGAAGGTGTTACTTATTAAAAGTAGACCAACTGAAAAAGCGTCGAGATATTGTTGCGAAATCCAGTAGCTTATTTTGCAAGCTTTTCAATTCTCACTGGTGCCTCCGCCCATCCATATATGGTTATGTTTAATACAGCTCCACTTACTAGCACTTCAAATGATTTGCTTCGACTATTAATTCGCAATTGTCTACATCTCACTTGAGCCAACAGTTGCCGACTCAGTGGTACATCTTTATATGGTGAATTCATTGTCCGTCAAGTTATTGTCTGTGCATCGCTGCAGTGCATGCGAACACAATGCCGATTAATTAAGCAACGGTATTGATGTGATAAAAAGTTGTTTGTTCTATGTTTGATGAATTACTTTAAATTGAACACTCCTAATTGATGCACTCATCGTTTGTACGAAAAGTATTTATTGCAACATAACATAAGGGAAGCTCTGAATAGTGTTGGAGATGTGAGTGAACGCACTTTCTGCGTTTAGTCGCAACACATTTGTTGTCTGATTTTAATGAAAGAAACATTTATAAGAGATTAGTAACCGAACTATGCACATCTACACAAATTGTTTTTGCAGGTACACTGACGGACATAGTTGAATATCAGCCACATTGCTTGGCCTTAGTTCATAAGATTGATCACCAATGACCTGTCCTTTTGTTTATAGTCTAGATTTTTAGTTCCCACAAAATGAAGTGTTGTTGCTGGCCACCAAAACATTTTGTTGCACTCTACAGAGGTCGTGCATTCACACTGAATGATCGAATACGCAAACGCACAGTAGATGATAGTTCCCAAGTCATATTATACTATGGAACACTGCGCTCAAATCTATTGAGAGGATAGTAATTTCAGGACAACATCTAGAATATTTTACATTTTCGAACTTTCCAGTGGTGTTTGTGGATTCCAAAGTGAACTGTTTAAGAACTTTTGTGGGGTCTTCCGCTCCCTAGAATTATTCTAGGAATTTCTGATAACGCACTGGGATGAGTTGGTAAACGAGTCAAAATGTTAGGTTGTTCTGTCTTCATCATAGGTCTCCAGTTCAAATGGTAGACAGCTTTCCACATCTGGATATTCTGATCCCGTAAATGATGGGAGTCCGCCCGCAACCTAAAATTTCCATAGTTTAATCTCATCCGAAGCAATCAACTGACCAAATTACCTGTCAATAAAATTAGTGTCCTTCAATGTAGATTTACAAGAAAATTGTTAACAGACCCTAACTAATAC